>JACWRQ010000228.1:0-60340 GCA_014849955.1 Cryphonectria carpinicola | reverse complement strand
ACGTTTTTGGTGGTAGGAGGGGGGCCCGGCCACGTGGTGGGCGTGTTGCGCGGGGGGGGGGGGGGGCGGGGGGGGGGGGGGGGGGGGGGGGGCGGGGACGGTCCCCCCCTCCTCTCCCCCCCTCTCCCCCCCTCTCCCCTCCCCCACCTTAGAAATGCAGGACAAACACTTTGGGTTTGAGACTATTGCTTGTCTCTGTCAGGGGATGTAAGAGCAGCAGAACCCACTACTGTAGTAGTGTAGTTGCTGGGCTGCTGCATGGACAATTGTCACCTTGCAGAAGCTGTTCATTCCTGTCTTGTCTCAGTTCATGATCAGACAGATACCTGAAGTACACACAGTACATAGTACCTTGCTGAGCTTTGCCATAGAAAGGGCATCCTCACCCGGGCCAATATGTCCAGGGCGGGCCTAGCATGCTGCACCCTGACCCTGCTAGGGCCGTGGGGAACAGTGGGGAAGTTGCTGAATAAGGGCTGACCTTTGCAGCACCACTGGATCCAGCGGGGGATTTGTCCAGTCTGACAAAACCTGACAAAACATAACAGGGAGTCTGATGATCCGGGACTTTCACTCTGGGTGAGGGAATAGAAATGAGAAGGAAATGACATGCTATGGTTAAAGAGGAATGTCAACCCTGCATGCCTGTGTACAAGCAGCTTGCCCTGTTCATCAGAGATCACACCGATGACCCTCATAGGGTATGGTCAAGAACATGTCATCGACTTTTGCATCTCACTATATATGCCCTCTGATGGTCACCTTGGACTTGGTTGAAGATGCTATGCCAAGGCATGGATGGTACTGTTAAGGCTCTGTAAGGTTAGGGGAGGTAGGCCTGTAGTAAGCTGAGAAGGAACCCCAAGACAACCAGCTTTTACAAGGGGGTGCTGCGATGGGAGACAGATAAATGCTGTATCTTGGCATGTACAAATTCATCTTGATTTCTTTCTGCTGTGCAGACCCGATGATACAGTACAAGAGACCACTCTTCATGCCACCAGTTTCCCATTTCGCCTGTACAACACCAGCCTCGAGGACACATACAGACACGTTCCCACCGTCACGCCGGCCGCCGAATACCCAATCACCCCCCTCCACTCGCTCTCGCTGAACCCGCCAAGGATCCAACCCGCGATGGGCGTGCCAAGCAGGATCGAGAAGCCCGTGAGCATAAACGTCATGCCCATCCGCGTGCCGACGCGCGACATGTCGGGGGACATGGTCATGACCGCGCTGGGCGTCACCGACACGATCCCGCCCGAGAACAAGCCGTACAGCAGGGCAAACACCACCAGTCCGCCCAGGTCGTGAATCCCCAGCCAGCCGTACAGGAGCACCGCCGAGGCGGCCGCGCAGGCGAGGCAGATGTTGACGCTGCCGAGCTTGTCGGCGACGTAGTTGGGGACCAGCCGCCCGAAGACGCTGCCCACGTTGAGGAGGGTCACCGTGTACGGCGCGAACCCGAGGCTCGACAGGCCGTGCAGCTCGTCAAACAGCTGCAGGTAGAAGAAGGCCGTGTACAGGCACAGGAACAGGAAGAAGCTCGCGCCCACGAACAGGACAAAGGCCGGGTCCCGCAGCGCGCCGCCGTCGACGAGGGCGCGCTTCCTGCCCGACGGCGGCACCCGTGTGCGCATGAACACGACGGGGATCACGCTCAGCCCGAGCAGGATGAAGGCGATCACCCGCGTCGCCCACCCGAACCCCACCCTGTCCACGAGCTTGCTGAACACGATGGGGAACACGATCCCCGCGATCGGGCTGCCTGAGCTCGAGATCCCGATCGCCAGCGCCCGCCGTGTCGTAAAGTACTGCGCCAGGATGGCCGTCGAGGGCAGGAACGACAGGCCCATGCCGACGCCGACGCACACCCCCTGCGCGAGGAGGATGTGCCAGTACGCCGTGCCGAGGGAGGTCATGAACTGGCCGAGGACGATGAGGAACAGCCCTGTTGAGAGCAGGTACCGGAAGAGGCCCGCGTCGTAGAGCGGCCCGGCCACCACCCCGACCAGCATGAGCAGGCACGCCTGGACCGAGCCGATCCAGGAGATGGATGCGGATGACGAGGTGCTGAGGAGTTGGGTCTCGTAGTAGGTCTGGAAGACACCAAACGTGTTGACCAGGCCCCAGGTGGCCGCGAGGACCACCCACGAGCCCAGCACCTGCAGCCAGGCCTGCAGTCCGCCGTCCGGTATGGGGCCGTGCCCAGGCGGGTTCGCGCCCGGTGCTGCTGGGGCCGGTGGCTGATGTTGTGCATCGGTGATCCTGGCCGTGCCGCTTTGTGAAGCCGTGGCTGGGCCTATGTCATCGGCTCTCTCCGAATACTGTGCCTCGTTCTCCCGATCCGAAAACTCTGGCTTTTCCGAGTCGGACGTCGGAGACGAGTAATCTATCTCTGCGCCCATTTTGAGGACCACAGATCGAAACGCAAGGACCGTAAAAACTGAAGAAGAAAGAAAGGAAAACCTCGATGATGTAAAGGCCAGTGAGTGAGAGCGTCCAACCTCGTCCCGCGCGCGTGTATATGAATGAATGCGGAAAAACGCCTCGCCCTCTTTTTTTTGGTGGCAACAGACAAGCCTGGCCTCTGTCCTTTTACATAATATCAGCTTTAACAGGTTGTTTATGCGATGCAAAAGCCTCCCACGAGATTGATAAGCATGATTGCAAAAAGAAGAGAGTAAAGCAATGATGGTCATCAATCGCAGGAAAATCCACTCGGGCGGTGTCTCCGTTCTCTTACTACTTACTACCACCACCAGCCCCTCCCCCCTCCCTCTCCCCCGGCAACCACGAATAGAATAAAAAGCCGAAGACGCGAGGAGATTTGGGCAAACAAAAGGATGGTCGCCGGATCCTCCTTTGGGCGTTAGGCCATCCGGGTATAAAACCCCTAAAATGGATGCAGTGGTTTCGTGCCTTTTGTCGTTGAAATTTTGAGCCGCTAATTAAACCACCATGTGTGTATATACTGTCTACACCGCTTTGCCCCCCCCCGGGGGGTTCCAAACGAAAATTAAAAATATATAAAAAAAAACCAAGAAAAAGGAAGAAGAAAAAGTTGTTGAGTAATCAACAGCAGATCCTTCAAACACTGGCGTTGATGGTGCGATTGCGACTAATAATTAGAAGGGCCATCTGCTATGTACTAAGAAGTAAGTAGTAGAAGGGCTGAGTAATGATTATTAGGCGTGTTAGGGTGCTTTTGGTAGAGAGAGGAGGGGGAGGGGGGGCGGCGGCGGGCTTCATGCCCATGGAGCACGCGCTTCAGCCCCTTGCGTCCTCGCTGATTGATTACACAAGTAGAGAGGTAGAGGTAGACACGGCGGATACTTATTCCTGCCTCATGTGTTCTGTTTGATTTCGAAGCAGATGAGCAACTTTTCAGCTCTCCTTGGTCACTCGGCACGATTGATGATCCCGAAAAGTCTTCTCGAAATGCGTGCCTTCAACCAGGAATAATGAATGCTTCACATGCTTTGGTCAACTGTGAACCTTGTTCTAGGACAGCACGAAGGAGGGGATGATATCTCAGGGTGTCCCCGTTGGAATGAATGGACTGGGCTGTCACCGGCGAGGCATGACGCTGAGACCGGCGACGTATCAACACACAGCTTCTACATATTACCCGAGTACAAGGACGGGACGAAGGACGGGCGAACTCATTCCTCGACGGGGCCAATGCCCTTCATTCGTGCAAAAGTAACAACGCAAAATGCATTGACCCCTAAATGCAATCCTTATCCCTCCCGAATGTCCTCTGGGTGCCTTGGTGAGACTCGATAACTCCACAAGCGTCCCGAAGATGCATCAAATGCTCCGAATCGTCCTTCTCGAGTGGAAAAGAATCGAACCATCCTGATCTCGTCTTCCCGCCCCAGGCTCTTTTAGGCCTTACCTAGGAAGATTCTCCCCTTGCTTTGGGTTTGTTGGTGAAGAGAAATAAGTGCAATGCCCGCCCGCTCCCTCCAATGACCCTCTAATCCAGGTACCAGGGCTTGGCTGGTATCTTCCAGCCATAGCCCTCGCACCCTCCACACTCGCAGGCGAAGCCGAACTTCTCCAGGAGCACCTCCCAGACCGAGCCATACGAGATGAAGATCTCCTCTCCCTTCGTGATTTCGCTTATCGAGGTGAAGGTCATCACGCGCCGCTTTGCGTCCCAGCAGTACTGCGCATTGCGCTTCGAGTGGCAGGCGTGGTTGAAGTTGGAAGCAATAGCAAAGCAGCCCTCGCCGTGGCCGAGGACGAAGCTAGAATAAAAAGTCAGCGCTCCACTCCTCCCCCTTGCGACATTTTGCGTGTCATTGTTCCCAAGCACATACCTGTTCGCGTTCCACTTCTTGAAGACCGGCGCTCTGTCCTGCTTGTCGAACTCGTGCAGGTTGTCGAAGACTAGCTTCTCTTCCTGAGACAGCTTTTCATATTTGCCTGGGAGCTCACAATACTTCTTGAGGCGGATAAACGGCTTCTCGACAAGGAAGTGTGTATACTTCGGGATATCGACGGTGGCGAAGATGCCGTAGCCCCCAAGGGGGGACTTGCCAACAGCGAACCAGTCGTTGGAGAAGGTGCGGTTGGGTGGGATCGAAGAGAGGCTTGGCTGGCTCGATACACGGCCGGCCAGCACATTGGTAGGTGTCTGTTCAAAGCAGGTCTCGATAGGCTGTTGTATGTGTTGTAGGCCGATGGCCGTCTTGGTCTCGACCGCTTTGGGCTCCGAGTTTCTGTTGTGAATGTGAGCAACGCTGATTCTGTTTTTTTCTTTTTCTTCTTCGTTTCTTTGAGGGAGAGTTTGCCACAAAAAAGGATGGACATACTCTTTGGTTACGAAATATACAGGTTTGCCGCTGATGTAGCCTCCAAGCACCAGTCCTGGTACTTGGGGCTCATCATCTGGCTCCTGACCGTCTGGGTGGTAACTGGTGACGGCATGGTATTGGCCGGTCGAGACCGACAGCTCTTTCGCTGCCTTTGGCGAACACATTGTCGAGTCCTGTTGGTCTTTGTCTGACGAGTCGTCTGAAAGCGAGGAGGAGGAAGAGGAGGAGGAGGAGGAAGAGGAAGAGGAAGAAGACGAGGATTCCTGGTTGGCCGTGGTCAACGTCAAATTGGGGGACAGAGATATGAAATCAGGCGAGACGGAAAGGGCAGAGAGGGGAGAAGGGGCCGGGGAGCTTGCAGGCGCAGGTTGAAAAGCACAAGGAAGCAGGTCCTCCTCCCGCTCTATCAGTCGCGCCTTCTTCAAGGCTTCAATAATCTTGGCGCGCACAATAGCTGGGTCTTCGGCCGCTCCCTTGCGCTTCTCACCAGCACCCGCCCCGTTTTGGGACATACGGTGGATGAGTTCCTCCGTTGTTGGCTTTGCCATCTTGAAGGATTTGACGATTGTTCGAGGGACAAGAGGAAGGAAAAGAGAAGGCAGAAAGAAGCACAGATCTCACAGGGGGAAAGGAATTGGTGTTATATAGTACTGAAGATGCACAAGAATCATGATCAAAGCTGCTGGAACTGTTGAGAAGGTCAAAGCATCTAGCTTTTCCCTGGCGAACAATTGACAAGATAAAGCAACTTCAATACAGCAGGGAAGTGGGGCACTGAAGCTCCAGAAGGAAGGGGCTACCACATTACAGTACTTATTTTGTGAATGGAGCAGACTTCCATTGTTCTCGAAACTTCCTGGTACAGAATGGGATAATATCAGGCATCGACACATGTGAACACACAATAGAGTTTCCATTCTTTATTAGATGTGGGAGGCACAGAAGATGTTCACATGTGCATCAACATGTATCAAAACTTATTATCAACATGCAAATCAAGAGATCAACTCCGTATCTATGAATGTTTTCTATTGTCAAGCCATCTAATCTATTTTCTCACCATGCTTCACTTTGCAGAGCTCTACTATCTACAGCTTCACTTTCTGAAGATCTGAAGCTGAAGCTTGGTTGAACTTGAGGCGAATAAAGTAGCAAATGCAAATAAACATTACACATAAGACATGAGCAGATCTGACATATTAATACACATCTGGTTATTTAGGACAGAAAAGCTTATGAAAAGTCTTCTCTTCAGAGAAGGAGCATAATGAGAGTATTAGGTGAGAGCAAACTGATTTTCAGCCTGGCTTTTTGGGATTTTGGAATAACTTTCTCCTATGATTTGAAAATGCATACTAAAATCATGATTTTCATTCTGTTTAAGTTAGAATATTCTTTTAAGTAATGCTTATCACCTTCAACATTGCACCTTCGTGAGTGAAAGATTTCATCAAAGCTTTAGCAAAGGTTTGTATCATTTGTATTCATCGCCAGGCTAAGTTTCTATGCTTCTCATACAAAGAATTTGTAACTTATTGTTCATATGTCTTTAGTGATCTTCAAGTAGCCAGCTTATAACTTGATGCATTCTTCCCTCCAGATTCATTGCCTGCTGTCCAGCTACACCCAACAAGCATAATGACAAAGATGTTGCAGCCAGCAACTTCCCTTTTTATCGTGCCTCCCGCCCCCCCCCCCCTTTCTTTCTAGCCTCTAGGCACTTCTCCTTCCCTTATCCCTCTTCCGTAAAGTTGACGGCGTGGTCCTGATGCCCATCTTGTTCACTCTCATAATCTGGTCAACCTACCTAACCCTTTCGCCCTTCGATTCTTAGCAGCAAAACCGGAAAAATGATCCGCGATTCTACTCCGGTGACTATCCTGATGGTTGTGGCCTTCGGGCTTGTGCTCGTCGCGACTCTCAACACCAATTATCAAAGTCCATTGTATTAGGCACATCCAGTGATACTGCGTTTGGTGTCTTAGGATACTGCATTGGCACAGAGTGCACTATTAATATTGCGTATGATGCTAGTATGTTATTCTGTCCACTTATCAATACTCTCTTCCCAAACACGGGCGTTGTTTGAGAGAAACAGGGATACACCACAGAGCCTCGGCGCTGATTATACTACTTTCTATTGTGCTCAGAAGCGCTGACTACTTAGCAAGTACTGGAGCAACAAGCATTGCAGATAGTTCAGGGTTCTCGATCTCGCAGTCCATATGATTGGCTGCATCTAAACTACTGATTGTCCACCATGTGGCTGCCCTAGCCGCCCTTATTCATGCCGACCTTGCTATCGGATTGTCAGGCTCTCTACCCGCATGCACCCAACATTCATACGAGCAGGCAATAATCGGGGGTCCCTATCATACTACCACAGCATGATATTCATGTGAACTAGAAGTAAAATAGAGTTAGATTATATATTAAGGTGTTAGGAAGTTGTAGTGGGCAGTAATGTCTATGAGATCTAGCTATAAGATCATCTATATATGCCATGCAAATCTATCCAGTCACAAGGTTGTGTCCAAGAATGGACTCGAGGCCAACACTGTCACTGTCAAGATCTTGTGGTGGAATTCGACCCAGACACTTGTCGATGAAGAGGCAGTAATATTGCATGGAGCATCTTAATCTGTGAGCTATCGTGAGATAGCACCAGAAATACAACTATCCCAAGCCGAGAGACCACTAGGCTATTGAGAGAAGATGCACGGAGAGAGCTGCTCAAGTCTCAGCACGATCATTGACGTCTCCTCACTTACCAGGGGACCAATTTGTGTTCTCCAAGCTTCTGCGCCGAGATTCGAACCAGAATTTGCTGCATTACGGAGTCCTGTGGCACGCTTTAGCGACAGTCTCCCTCCCTCAACATGACTAGTGCCACAGGACAGGCTTCAGCCCTTAAAGATGGAAGAGTCACCAAGCCTGCTACCCGCAGTAGCAACAAAGAAACTCCAAGAGTGTGCTATGAGGATCTGTCTGCAGGTATGACCTGAGAGGATGGACCATGTGAAATGCAGCAGATAATAACAGGCAATGAAAGGCAGGACAGATTCAGCAATCTCTTTGCTATAGTGCTACAAATACACAGCTCGGGAGCAGCTCACACCACCATTTTCCTTTCACTTGTGACCCTTGAACCTGAAAATGTTTCAGATAAGTAGGTTTTGGCTCAGGTATGTTCTACAAATATCATCAAGGAGGGAAGGTTGAGAGCACAAGAGTACAGACTCCAAGTGTTTTCAAATCTTTGAGTATTCCCACAACACGAAGTCACACAACAATGAGCTAATATCGTCAAATGATTGGCCTGTCAATATATTTATTTTATGTTTGATCTTGGTAATAGCATTGACACGTCTATATCCAGGCATAACCTGGTAGCAGGAACAGGAGCTGAGACAGAGCATATCAAGTTTTTACCGCCCTCTTCAAGCTCTTGGTATGATCTCACATCAGAGGCGGAAAAACATATTTAAGTTAGTTTATCTCATGATGGCAAGCCTCAATTGCTGTAAAACCCCATTCATGGTCAGAAAAGCCAACAGCCATTGGTCCACATTCCAAGCAGAGAATCTACTTTTGCCAGTGATAAGAGCAACCTCAAGTGAAAAACTCATCTCTATCTTACGTTCAAGCCCAGTTATCATGCACTACAAGCCCTCTCTTCTTGGCGCTTTGCTCCTCCAAGCGATCCTGGTGCCCACAGTGCTGACTTCTACAACTGTTTCTGGAATGGGAACCGGCGGTATTAGGGACAACAGATGCAACTCAAGACGAAGAATGAGATGCTATGTTGAGGTCTTGTTGGGCATGCAGTCTCGTGAGACCAGCGAATACGGCGAATACGAGTCGTATGGAACTGTGAGTCGTTTAACAAAGTCTTGTGATATTAAGCAAAGCACACACGTACTTTACACCCTGGCTCAATGGACAGTCAGGAGTACTGATGACTTGGTGCGGTCACAGTACGGGAGCTATGGTAGCTACGGCGGCGAGAACGGCGAGAGCAGCGAAACACAGTCTTCATCAAACTCGCTGGCCACACCGACAAAATTAAGCAGCCCTCCAACGGTCTCTGTGACTCCGATCTCAATCACGTCCGCGCCCTTGGCTACTGAAGAGAGGACCAGTACTTTCACGAGCTATTCAACAACGATGACAAGCACCATCACGGTTGCAGGCTCCGTGTCCTGGTCATCTAGATGCTCAGCAGTGGACATGAACCTTGTCCTCGTCTTGCTTGCAGTGCAGTTGCTTACATGTCTGCTGTATTGGCGGTAACAAAGTAAAGATGGGCATCAGTAGATGAGAAACAGGCCAGCTCCATACGATCACTATCCGTTGAGGCTGGATCAAACGATACATCCGGACCATCTATCGTAGGTCGGTTCTGATTTTTGGCGGCATGGTAAAGAAGCATATTGATAAAGGGCAATTGATTACCATTTTTTCTCTCTTTTTTGCTCGGGTGATATATACTAGAAGATTCTTCTCTTGCCGTAACACTACCAAACTTTTTGGCATAGTCGCTCTCCATCTGGTTATCTCAATACTTTGATATCAGCCATAAAACTGTACCAGAATCTTGGACTGGCATTCCGGTCAGATGGAATTAATGTGCCCTGATTATTTCCACTCCTTTGTCTCCATACATTCCTACTATTCTTCTCCCGACCAAACACAAGATATGGAATTAAAGGAATGCAATATCACTTCCCGCTACTTTATTCATGATAGCCATCACAAACTTGATAGCTGGTATAGGCAGGAATGAAAATTTTTGCTGAGTAGAATGCGACCTGTCGACACAAGATATAATTAAGCAGAGAGGGGGTGTGGCTGGACAGCTTCGGAGGCCCAAAAGACAAGCTATCGCCTATACTCTGAGCCGAGAAATTGCACGGTAGGAGTATTTTCACGTTGCATATTAATTCAGCCACAACTTTCTATCATAGATGCAAATGTTCTCCATGGACAATCTGAAAAGGAAGACACAGGCACTGAGATGCTGACAACGTTCGGCAGTGTTCTGAGCTGGGTGGATTTCCATCTTATGTGAGATTCGCTCCTGAGAGCGTGGGAAAGTATACTTCAAGCGAATCGGCTTTAAACGGGTGTCAGCCATAGAAATCTCAAGTTCACACGTGTGCAATTATGACAAGACACCAGTTCCCCTCAGACAAAAAGAAACTGGCTGTTCCAAGCCGCAGGCGATGAGTTAGTTGGGAAGTATCCGCGAGGGCCACCGTTCCAAGGCTTGTCTAAGATATGACTGACGCCTTGACCATAATACAAGACATGTTTCTATTCAATAATGTGCATGTGTAATTAATTCCATATCAAGGTGCAACGATTCGTTTCAGATCAGAAGCGTAAAGCCCTTCGTGCTCCAAGCCCTGTTCCAACAAGAAGAAGCTGTGTGCCCTGTCTCAGCCCCTCGTCACTCTGCCACTATTGTTCTACTAGCCACCTGTTGGGACCTCGCAAATCCCCAAACTGGAAGCTCATAAAAAAAAAGGAAGATTTCCATGTCAGATACAAGTACATGACGGGCGTGGCACACGAGAGCAACCAGTGAACGGAGAAACGGCGTCCATTCCGCAAGCGCCGAGCCACCTAACACAGGGTTTTATTTCTCACATTGTCGACAGGTGAACTGGCAGCCTCATGGACCTATTCAAATAATGTCTTGACAGTAAATGATCATAGTTCAAGACTAATTATCACGGTCTAGGGGCAACCGACTTTGGCCTACTTAGGCAGCGTGGACAGGGTCAAGCATGGGTAGAAAACAATTCTATCTAAGCAGCGCAGAAGTTCGTGAAAACACATAGAAGGAGTCAAGTTACGATCTAGATCAAGGCTCCCTCTGATTGCCCTACATTTCCTCATTGGTAGTGATCTGAGATCCCTTTGTCCCATGGGCCAGCAGTAGGCCGGGACCTACTGAGTTCTGGGCGTCTTGTCTTTTTACTTGGAATTTTGGAGGCGAATTTCTGTTTGCCGACGTGGCAATGAACCCCTCAACCCCATGCTAGTGTTGAATGATCTACCAGGTTTGGCCAGTCTCGTTAGCAGGCAGCCCTACCAATGAGCCCTAGAGGAGCTGAGTGAGTGGGTGGACTGACAGACTGGTTGGTTGGTTATCATGACGACGCTAAGTGCTAACATGTTGGTGCGTTTCTGTCTGAGTCGCTCCCCCGACTGGCTGGCTATGAGCTGCTGAGGGTGTCGAGCATCAGCATGCTAATCCCACATCTCGGGATTTGCAGATTTGTTCCTAGCCAGGAAGAGCGTTACGCGCGCTTTCCCCCCCTTCCCCCTTCCCCTTCTTCTTCTTCCCTTTCCACATATCCGTCGGGAACCCAGCTAGTATTTATTCTAACCACTTTTCTTTACAAGTAGCGAAAACGGGGAGAGGGGGGTGTGAGATGTGATAGACTGGCAAGAATATGGGGGGATTGGGCAGTGAGGATCATCACTAAACCATGGTGTAGCTGCCTGAACACTGGGAAAGACCCTCGAGGCGCAATGCGTATATCTACATTTGATGTATTACAGTTAGAGATGTTATGATAGTATAACCAGGAACTCATGATTACTAGGCGGGACCAACACAGGGCTGATATTCCCTCGGGAGAAGACGCAAGACATAGGGGGACCTAGGCTTCTGTCCACCAGCCTTTCTATCCATGTCCGGGCCGATGATGATGATGGCGCACATGATGCCTATCTGTCCATGAAATGAAAACAGGGGGGATGCCTTCCAATAAGTCGAACCACCACTTTGTCAAGGATTATTGACCGTTGGTACTTTGCCCACCGCGCGCTCGGTGTGCCGAAGACCGACGACTGTCTAATCCCGTGATGATGAGAAGACCGTTGTAAGGCTAAGATGACCGTTGGAAGCCGCGCCAAATTCGGCAAAAGAGAAATGGAGACTGGCTCATCTGATGATGTACTTTGTATGTAGTCACGGATCAGGGAGGGATCTCGAGGGACTACAGTTCAGCTCGCACAGTGCTGGCATCATGCCTCTAGGGCTACCCTCCATTCCAGAAAATACCTGCTCTGGTCCATGAAGGTGGTCAGATCAAGTACTTGTCACTTATTATAACGACGCAAGCGCTGCCCTTGACAGATTTAGGCGCCGGTGATTCCCTGCTAGTGAGAGCACGACAATATAGGGTGTGTGAGAGAGAGAGAGATCCGTCGAGCCTTCTACGTAGGGCTCAAGGCTTGAGAACGGTGTCAAGCAGAGACTTTCATTCATATTTCCGCAGCAGTGATGGTGATTTTGCTAGTCTTCTGAGGGTAGAAAATTTGAGGGACTTCGAGCTGGGGTGTCATCCAGTGTTGTGACACTGAATGGGTCTTGTTATTAATGTGATAATTGTCGCAATATAGTAGAGTTTAATTGGTAGTATCCCTCCCCCCCTCTTCTTCTCAAAGCGATATCGAGTGTGAGCCGTCGGGATCATCGACAAGGCAACAATATGTCACCATTATTAAAAATCCTCTATGTATGCGCGTGTATGTGTGTGTAGGATTACCATGAATTCGCTGTCTCTTCACTACACAAAGACAAAATCTTTTCCGTTCCGTGACGCATCACACCACCCATAAATCATTGTCGCATCCACACAACTTAAACATTGGAGCAATCCGTCAAACGTTCCGCCGTTGAGGTGCTGCTGCGGTGTAGGGTATGCATGATACATCGCAAAACTGACGCCAATTAGTGCTCACGCCCCCCCCCTCCTTTCTTCTTTCGTCGCGAAGGGGGAGCAAGAGGAGAAGGTGATGGTGAGGGGTCCACAGAATATTCTTGATTACACCGGGCCATAGGGTTTCATTGCCTTAATATTGCCTGAAGCCATCCGACTTGAAGACGTGCGGTGATTAGGTGAACCAGAACGCCGGGACTGAGATGCATATAAAATGCATTTTAGTGTGGTGAAAAGAGGCAAGGCGTAGGCGGATACACCCCCCGGGGTGGGGGGGGGTGGGATAGGGAGTCTTTTTTCTCAGCACTCAGTCAGACGAGGGGCTGAGTCTCTTCAAATCTGGTGCAGGTGGGTTTGGCCCGGCCTAGTCGAACCAACGGCCGTAAGAAAAGTTGGGGCGCTTCGTGTCCTGCAGCTGATACCAAAAAAGGAGAAAGATGGAACCCACCACGGCGCCTGGCTGAGATGGGCTGCCGACCATGGATCGAGGAGGGGTGTGTGTGTGTGTGCGTGTGCGTGCTGGGCGGCCGTCTTGCTCCCTGAATCTGCAGCGCATGCCAACCCGCTCTCCTAGATTTTTTGTCGATCTGTATGTCGTTGGTCGACGAACCCCTCTTTGGGAATGTAACGAAGGCCTGGCCTAGTATCTACGGTTGGAAGGAAAGCATAGGCGGGGACATTGTTTTGACAAGAAACACAGCAGCTAGAATTTGGCCATCTGCTATAGTAGGCGCGTAAAATTGGTCTGAGAGTCTAACTCTAGGAGATTGTCTAAGAATCATTGTCTCTCTCTCTTCCCTTCTCTTCATCTTATTGGAGATTGACCCGATTCTAGAAGGTATGAAGGCCACGAGGCATGTTGTCTATAATAGTATAGAGAAGAAAGAAACACAAGTCTAACCCGCTCTATTGTTGTCAGAAGGAGCACAACTTGGCCCGAGCCCACCATTTTTATACTACCCATTATTAGTAGATGACCTTGCTGCCACATGACTTGCAACCATCGCTCAATCCAGCCAGTCTGACCTGCCTACAGTCACAGACCCACCAGGCCTCCTGGGTCTTGCTGATGATCTTGCGATTGCAATCCCTCCTGTAGACCGCAAATTTGGCGCCGCAAGGAATGCACACCCGACGTAGCGAGACCACGTCTCCAACCTGAGGTCCTAAAGGGGTGCCTAAATGCTCGTCTCCAGAACTCTCCTGCGGAAGACAGACGGTGCCGACCGGCTTGGTGTCTGGAATTTTTGGTTCCTCGTAATAGTGTCCTTCATCTTGAAGCTTGCCCCGGGGCGCGGAGAGCACGTAGGCGTAACTTCCCGTCTCAATCCCTCCTCGGGAAGCTTTGTTAGCTGGCAGTTTATAGAGCGGCCTGCGGGATCCCAGATCAAACCCAGAGCCAGTGTTCCCAGTGAAAGCAGTTGCTCTTGTTGAGTTGTTGTTGTTGTTGTTGTTGTTGTTGTTGTTGTTGTTGTTGTTGTTGTTGTTGTTACCGGTCGAGCCAGTTGCGTGTCCCAACTTCTTGTCGCTGTTGAATAGGTACTGAAGATAGTCTTGATTCAACTTTGGAAGCCTTGATGGCAAGATGGTGAATATAGGGTTGACGCTCCGGAGCGGGGCGACAAGGTGCCTCTCCCTGTTTATGTCTCTGTAGTAGGCCCTGAGGTCGTCTTGGTTGACTCCCTTCTCCATCCGCTGCCGCACGTAGTCATCCATATTGCTCGTTTGTACTTTGCGCATGTCTGTTGTAAGCCAGTTCGGCAGCTTCCCGCCAGGAACAACGCCGAGGATCTGGACGTATTCGACCCGCATGTCGACCTTCTTGTCGGCTTCGTCAGAATTCGCCCTCCTTGCATCTTGTTCCTTCACGGCCCGACTCTCCTTGTCCTCCAGGAGCTGGCCCTCGAAGTAGTGTGCGGGCAGGATCTTATAGCAGCAATAGCAGCCCCATTTTCCGTACGAGTCCGGGTTGGCCTTGGGCTTGTCGGTTGCTTGCTTGGACTTGGCGTTGGTCTGCTGCTCCTTCGATTTGCCCTTTCCCTGCTTGCG
The DNA here is from genome assembly GCA_014849955.1 of Cryphonectria carpinicola. Classification (NCBI taxonomy): domain Eukaryota; kingdom Fungi; phylum Ascomycota; class Sordariomycetes; order Diaporthales; family Cryphonectriaceae; genus Cryphonectria; species Cryphonectria carpinicola. Next base: position 45,726 of record JACWRQ010000228.1, on the reverse strand, counting down.
TCCGTCTGAGGTTGCCTTGCCATTGTTATTTTTCCTCTTCTTCTTCTTGTTGTTGTTGACAGCGCTTGTGCCTGAAGGTGTTTCTTTCTTATCAGAGGCGGCATCCACATTCTCGCCACCGTCGTCGTCCGGCTCATCCTTGTTTTGTGCTCTCGGCTCCTTCTTGGGAAAGTTCTTAGGATTATCGCGCTCTTCGCAGAGGATAGCCTCAGTCTTGACCTGCCAGGGGATCGCTTCGAGATCTACCATGCGGTAGAGCCTATGGCTGCATTTCTTGAGAAGGGCCTGTTCCTTGTACCCGCAGTACATCATAGTGCGCATGAAAAGTTGTTGCGGGAGTGTCTCTATTTTCGAGGTTGGCTCCTCCATCGCCGTCGTGCGCCATTTCAGGTCGACCTTTGGCACATTGTGTATTTGCTCGAAGGTACCGGTCAGGTCTACCTCAACAGGAGCTACTGGATGTTCTGGGATGGCCAGCTCCATGTCGGAGAAGGCTGTCGCAATGGTCGAGGTATCTGGAGGTGAAGCTGCTTCGTCCGGTCGGCTCGCCGAGGCGACAGTAGCATGGCTGGGAACTGGGCTGGGAGGTGGCGCCGTGCTTGAGGAGATGTAAGAGGACCGTCGTGAACCTGCTGCGGAGTGTAGAACAGAGGGCCGGGCAAGGATAGACGGGCTGAGGAAGCGGGAGGTCCGACGACGATGCTTTCGTGTGGGGGTATCTTGTCGTGAGGGAGGATGATTTGGCAAGGGCGACGACTCCAGTTGTTCTGGCGGTGGCGTCTGCAGGGGAAAGGGTTTTGGATCGGGCACTCCACGCCGCGCCCACTGCTCTTGTCCTTGACTCAGCGCTGTGCTGATCCAATCGCCATCGTTAATTTTGCATCGCTTCAGCGACTGCTCTAGGTAGTCGGGCTCTTGGCCTCCGTTCTCGTTGTCCCTCGAGTATCTCAGAGCTGGATCGTTGATTAGAAACCTTGGTGTACTGGCATCCCTCTTTGGGTCTCCAGGCCATCGGCCCTGTCCTGAACGGCTTCGGGATAAGCTTTGGTCACTGGTGATGGACGAGCAAGTCGATGCGTGGCGAACATGTCGATGCTGTCCTTCTAAATTGGTAAAATAGTGTATGGGGTTCGTGGACGTGAAGTCTCGCGAGTCCTGGATAGGAGGAGGAAGTAATCGGCTGACAGGTGGCAGAGTAGGGAGGGTGGGAGTACGAGGCGCAGAATCTTGAGAAGTACTCTCACACCGAGAAGCCATATTTTTTCCCCCACCCCGTCGGCTCTGGGCTATAGACACCAAAGGTCTGCTGCGACTCCGATGGGTGTGTGAGACGTTTGCTCAGTCTTTTCGGTTCGTCTAGCCCTCCCTGTATCCGGGCAATTAAGGACAGAATCGCCAGTAAGTCGATTCAGGCCCACAAGGTTGTCGTAATTGAGATCATCAGCGATATAGGAGGGTAGTCCTTTTTCTTTTGTATTTGTTGACTGGTAGCATTATAATATGGGTGGATGAGTGGAGAAGGAGGAGAAGAGGCACTATCCACCAGAGAATGCAACCTGTTGGCCACAGGCTGTTTTGGCGATGGGCAACCACATATTGTAGCAGATGTTTCTCGCCCGTAAAGGACACAACGCATGTTGGTAAACGTTGATGCAGTAGGGGTGGGCCTGGAACTTCCTGCCTCCACCATGCGACATTGAGTGTTGACCCGTTAGCCACTGAGGATCTGAACTATTCAGAGTGAAGCGCCCTTTCGACAGACTTGTTATACTGGTTTCCAGAGAGTCGGGACAGCAGACGTGGTGTTATTGGAGGATGGTCTAGAAGGAACAGCTACGTGCACTCGCATATGCAAGACCCCCTAGGGCTTGTCCCCCTCTGCGGCGGCAGTATTTCTGTATAGAATCCTGACTTGCCGGGGTTGGAAATTTTGGTACATTTCACCTGCGGTTGGTGTAGGCGCAGCTGCGTCCCTGTTAACCGAGCTGGCACTGTGCTGCTGCTCGCCCACTCTAGCGAGCTGTACTTCCAGCCCGTCCACCTCAAGCAGGGCGGGTGTGTTCTCTCGAGTATCCTGCGCTTGTCCCGGTCACGGCCTCTACCTGACAGCGCATTCCCACCCCCTCCCCCCTCCCCCCTTCCCCCCTCCCCCCTTCCCCCCCTTCCGCGGACAGGGTACAAGCAGGATACCCCGCAGAATCTTAGGTAGACACAGCCCTGCAACAAGACCTCACGCTACTGGAGCCAGGTGTTGTCAAGCAAAGACGACAAGGTAGCCCACTCTTGAAGCCCAAATCGTTTTCGGCGCAGGAACAAGCATACAAGGGTCGCTGCTCTATGGAGGTGGAGCAGGAAACGGCGAGGTGGGGATTGGCTGTCCAGATTAAGCATCGCGAGGTTACCGGATACACCGTCCGGGTGGGAGGACTCCTCTTGGGACTCCAGTCCGGCTGGAACCCCTCATACACTTGGGCATGGCGTGAGAGTCGGTAAGAAAAGGGTTCTGTAAGACGATGTCTCCACAAGCCGTGCCTATCTTGGACGTACTATGGTAGTATGTGCTGAGGCATCATCCTCCTCGGCAGCTCAGCACTAATTACCATAGTACAATCCTGACGATTAGGTGCTCATCTGCCTAGCCCGAAATACAGGAATATGCCGTGTCCAAGAGTCGGTTGGCGCCCTGGGGCCCCCCCTTTCTTGTCCAGGGCGACGAGCTCATTGCAAACTGACAGGTATGCTCTGTCGAGGCGGTGACCCGCCTGGGGGCCAGCCCAAGGATCTATGGTGCCCCGACCGGCATATGCCTCTTGCGCCGTCTCGGGCAGGTCGGGAGGGGATCTATGCTCGGTAGGCCAGGGAGGTATGTAAAAAAGGACGACAGAGCAGTACCCCTCGGCCGTAGCAGGGCCTGAGAACCGCCAAATTTGGACTGCGAGGTGCGCAGGATTCAAGTAGGCAGGGCCCCCTGGCAAAAAAGACGCAATCACGTTGACCTTTACCAGACTGTCGGGTCGGTCTAGGCTGTTCCGGGTAAGGTGGATGGTAACAGCAAGGCCGTGGACTGGTGGGCTTAGGATCTCATTGGACAAGATAAGCTGACGGGGGTGGGTTATTCTCCAGTCGCATTGAGGTCTCACGCGCTTGTGGGCACAGGTGCATGCTGCCATCGTGGCAGGGGCAGTGGTCGAGCAAGATCCCCAGGACGAACGAAAGCGCTCCTCTCCTTGTAGTATATCCATCACCTCAGGCCTGGTGATGAGTTTCGGTCCGTCAATGGCGAGCAACGTACACTTGTCCATAGAAAACCGTCAGAGTACTTGTCTAGACACGCCAAGTTGCAATGAAATAAAACCGAGACAGTGCGTGTTATTATGACATGATGGAACTGCGTTCCACGCCATCGAGATGTGGTTTTCTGTAAACCAATTTAGCATTGGACCCCATCAAGATGTTTAAAAAGTACCGGGCATACCGGTAGATGGGCCGCGTGACACGCTGGTTGAGTGGGGGATCTAGAGCAGCAATGGCACTCTGATAAATGTACCACGACAGGAGGTCTTTCATTGGTGGATCTCCCCCCCCCCCCCCCTCTCTCTCTCCATGGCCTGGCCAGGCGGTCTCGTACTGCTCATTCCAAATGAAATGGCAAAAAGGGACATTGGCCTACAGGAGGAATCCAATTCGGGCTCAGCAGTATTCCCTCTCTCGGTTTGACAATGCAACTTGATCCCCTCTTGAACTCATCAGATTCACATGATGTTGCCGGGATGCGAAACAGTGGGCCCGGGAGCTCTTCCTGTGTCGTCTAAGCAGATCCTCGTCGCCATCTCGACGCGCCGGGCCATCGAGATTGGAGGTGCCACGAAGTGCGGCACAGACCGAGGCGCTACGGGTATCAACGAGACACGCCACAGCTTTGTGCCTCTTACCCCCCGGGGCACGTCGCCTTGTCAGCACCTTTTTTGACACCTTGTAAAACAGGCGTGGCAGGTTTATGCTGTGTGACAAATGGGGCGGACAGCCGATATGCAGCAAGGTTTTGATGTGCCTTGGACATGCCTTGACGAGCTTGCCGTTCGGTCCGCGTCGGCTTTGATCTGTCGCAGGGAAGAAACCGCGGCTTCCCAGGTTGATACCACCATATGAGATTGCTCTATAGTTGCCGGCGTCTCCTGTGAAGATATGGAATCGGCCGTGGTCCAGTATGTGACAAATCAAATTTGGACTCGAAACGGGCCTGTATTGTACTTGGTGAGGAGGAGAAGAGGAGAACCAACCATCATCGGCTAAGGCAATCAATACTGCTCCTATGTAATAAAGGGCCCGTGCTGGGCGGCCGAGCAAGGGGGGTGAGATCCTCGTCCCTTCCCCCTTTTTCCCAAACCTAAAAAGGAGAAGGAAGGGACAAAGTTTCCGGCTTATCTTAAGGGCACACAAGAGGAAGGAAGGAAGGACAAAAAAAATAATAAATAATAATAATAAAAAAGGAGGAAGGAAGGAAGAAGAAGGGGAAAAGAAAGAAAAAAGAGGGAAACAGGATGAAAAATTATCTTTCTTGACACGACGAAATTGTCCATCACAAGCCGCCCTCTGCTCTTGCTATCTGATGACTGAGGACACAAGTAGCACTCAAAAAATTGCCCTCCAGAGTATCTGCAGCCTCAGACAAAACCTGGCCCAGGACGTTCTGTATGCTCTCCCCCTCAGAAACCCCATCGCTGATGGGATCCTCGGCTCCTCCCGCCTCGGCTGAGAGGATGCCCAACTGAACACCAAAGCTGACGGCTTGGTCCTCTTGTGTCCATCTCGCTACAGTCTGCCGCAAGGCCTCCTCTTTGGATTTCGATACCGATGACCTCCTCCGTCCTGACGATTCAGCAAAAGACTCGACCCCCCCGACCACGCCGTGCCTCAGGACGGATGGAATATGATTGAAGTGTCTGGCAGTAAAGAACCTCCGGAGGCTAGCAGCATCTTCGTTGCCACCCGCGAAGCGACTTTTGCCAGACAGCAAGGCGACTCGGAGACAAATAGCAGGATGCAGGCTCAATTCCGAGATTGTATCGTTGTAGTCTCCCCCCGCCCCTGCTCCCTCTCTAGCCACAGATGACGAGGGAGCTGGAGGTGTAGACCCGTCGTCGAGCAGTGCTACGTCAAGGATGCCCTGGGTCGCTTCGTTCAAATGGTCTTCAACGTTTGGTTGCGGTTGGTACTTCTTGATGGCCTCACTCAGGTCGCATAATCGACGATAGTCGACACTCAAAGTGGACAACGACTTGGCCTTGATAATACAAAGAACCAGAGGCAGTGACATGCAAGGAATGCTAGAACCACGTCAGGCTAATGAAACGCAAAGAGTGGGATGAGAAGAATGCGTACGAGTTTGTTGGTGCCCATCTCGACACTCGGTGCGTCACGAGGACCTTGAGGCATTGGGAGGCTGCCCAAGCTGCCTGTTCCATCTCGCGGCGGCTGTCGGCAAGCAATGTTCTTTCTCTGAGAACCATGCTGTCCTCTTGTATCGAATGGAATTTGCGTATCAGATACAAGCCCTCGTGGTGGCAGAGACTTGTCAGGGCAGAACTATTTGCCACAAGTGGGATTAGCTTCAGACTCCGTTAATAAACGGTGGACTTATGGACGAAGGGAAACTGACTGATAGAGCATGTACAGGTAGTTGCTGTAAAGGGTCACGGATTCGTGTTGAAACTCATCCTGGGAATCGTCCCCAAAGACGGTAGCCGTGGAAATTCGGTGGTGTTGTGACTTGGAAAGTGTCGCAGTGGCTTTTTGATACCAGCCCTTCAGACGCTCCTTGCAGCTTCCGATGCTTTGGATGACCTCTTGATCACGACGTGCCTCCCAGAGCGGCTCGTCATCCAACGGCAAAACTTCTGTGAGTAGGTCCGTGAGGACTAATGCGAGGCTCACCATGAGCGAGAAGATGGCGTTCAACGTTGCCTTCGTTCTGACATTGTAGGCCCGGCCGCGTTGGGCCTCATTCCACAGCACCTCAGGCTCACAAGCGGCAAACCATTCATCGTCGGTATTATAATGCGCCTTGGACAGCTGGATCGGTCTCCGAGAGCAGAGGGATAGAAGTCGGTCTTGCAAAATTATGGAAGACCACAGTAGTTTGAGAGAGATGCGGCGGTGGGGAGGAACACTCATATCTGGCATGTGGTCTCTGCGGTGAGCTCCAGCCTTCTTGGCCTGCTGAATTGCGACGCTGAGCCAATAGCTGCTGGTGTGTGCACATTGACTCGTGGTGAGCGGGGACCAAGCTGAGAGGAGAAGAGCGGCTTGTGCGATGGCGATGGGTGAGAACTCGGCTCCAAAGTCAAACAGCAGCTGTGGCATGGAGATCAGTTTGGTCCCTCCCCGGTGCTCAGAATCTAGAAACTGATCAACTCACCTTTGTTCGGCGATACAATGCCTCTTTGGCAGACTTTGAGTTTACGAACCCAAGTGTCTCGAGGCTTTTTCGTGGGACATACTGAACTCATAGTTGGTACCTATCCAAGACTGTTGCGGATTTGAACTTACACTACACGCTGCGAAGAGCATTGCCTGCAGCACAAGCAACGACAACCGCTCCTTGGGAGAGGTCGTACCCGGCTGAGAGCCGTACATCTCCCAGAAGACACCCTCGTCCACAAGCGGCATGATGGGATGAACGTGGAGGTAATATTGCTTGACAAAATCGTCCAGGATTGGTTTCGCGGGTACGCGGAGGCAGCCCTGCATCTCCAGATAACTGACATCTTGCGGCAGGATGTTTGGTAGGTTGGTGGCCTCAAGGAATGAAAAGCAGGAGTATGTCACGTCAGATCCGAACCTCATGCTCTGCTCGCCCATCCACTCAAGCTGCTGGATCCTCGCTCTTGTCGACGAGTGCGGTTGCTGATGCAGCGGCTCTTGCAGCGGCTCATGGCGTGGAGCATGCCTGACCGAGGGGATTCCTCGATACGAGTCATCCTCTGGGCCTCTCAGGCTGAATTCTCTCTCTGAGTCTAGAGTACTGCCAGCAGTGACCCTAGAAAGGGAGTTCATGCCACTGTCCGAATTTTCACTGCCATGATCGGACGACATGTCCGCAACGACATCAGCATTCGGAGGCTGTGCCGGGGCCGAGACACGCCCCCCTGAAAGCTGCTCCTGGGCCTGTGGATCACTGTGGTCTGCATGTTCGGCTGATTTGTCGCCACTGCCTGCGTTGTTGTTATTCGACACCCGACTGTATGCCAGTGTCAGCCTGGCAAGCACTCCTTCTTCAGGCTCGACGATACAAACCGTCTCGAAGCTCGACCGATCACAACACAGGCCTCGCCATCCAGAAAACAATTCATGCACGGCCGGCCCCGCTGGGACACATCACATCGGACCTTGCGGGCTCGACAGGCCAGGCATGCCTTGTTGGCCCGTCTTCTGATCTTGCTAGAGCTTGCATGCGAGGGGTGGTGTTGATCCATGACGGCGAAGTTGGGACTCGTGCCTAAGTCTGCATGTCGATGCAAAGAACTAGAGGGGGTTTGGCTCTGGTTCACGACAAAGGAGACATTCATATTAGGGGGTGATACTCAAACGTTGGGAAACCTTATTCGAGGCCAGCCCTGAATCGTTTGCTGCACTGCGGACAAAGTTATTGCCTCGGCAATACTGCGGCTATATATGAGCCGAGATGCACACTGCAGCATCTGGATTTAACCGGGAGGATGCAGGCCCGAGCGATTCCATCCTCCAAATGCAGTCAGTGACCTGGCCTGGTGGAAACGCAGTGCAGGTAATTGATTGATGTTGATGATGTTGGAGGAAACGTCCTACGGTGCTAGCAGCTACTCCCAAGAAAACCCCCTCTAAGCACTAATAGACCCTATCGCTGCGGGTTGTTCCTTCCTGCCCCGCCCACAGGTACTAGCTAGGGGTGCTGTGGGTAGGCGCTGCTGCGCAATGACGCCGCTGAACGCATTATTATTGCAGGCATTACAGGCGTCAGGAGCAAAAAAAAAAAAAAAAAAAAAAAAAAAAAAAAAAAAAAAAAAAAAAAAAAAAAACCCAGCCCCAAACCCCCCAAGGCGCAACGCACTTAATTTCTTAGTAACCCCATTCACAGCAAGAAACGGTACTCCTTTACCATGGAAGAGAGTTGGACGACAGGTGAGGCCAAAGGCAGCTAGCTAAGTATTAATACGCGCTCGACCTTCACGCCGGCCGGACCCGCATTCTAGACCGCCTTACTGTACTTAGATTCAAAGGAGGATGGATGATAGGCAAATGCATCCGGCAATCTGCATCTAACTTGTCATGACCATGACCAAATAAATGGTGATAGAATAGAAAATCGATTGAGTCACTTCTCAGCTGTAAAACAAATACACAGTATCTACTTTTCCCCATCGTGTTCGGAACCACCGTCCAGATCTCTCACACAAGAGAGGCCCTCGGAATTCACGATGAGATCCACAACGCTGCTGAGGACGGGCGTCACACTCGCAGCATCAGCGCGGGCGTGGCAGCTCCCCAACGCGAACCCACAGCCCTTCTGGGTGCAACAACAGCGCCCACTAGGCTCTGTGCCCCAGGATGACAGCGACATTGACATCGTGACAGGCTCGCAGTTCCGCGGTCTCAAGACCTTCGCCAACCTGCCCTACGTGAACGCCCTCTCGGACGACGAGGCCGAGGACAACAGGTACGACATTGCCATCTTCGGGGCCCCCTTCGACACCGCGACGTCTGGGAGGCCCGGCGCCCGTTTTGGACCGGGCGGGATCAGGACGGGCAGCCAGCGCATGTTTCCTGGCTCCATCTCCGTCTACACGGGCGAGGGCACGCTGAACCAGTGGGCTAAGGTCGTGGACTGCGGGGATGTCGGGCTGACGTGGTTTGACAACGCCGTTGCGCTGAGGCAGCTGGACAAAGCCCACAGGGTGCGTGTTGTTCTTGGTTTTTTTCTTCTTCTGGTTCTTCGTCTTCATCTTTCGGCGGCAGACCTGTAAATGGTGTAGGGGAGAAAGAAAGAAGGAAAGAAAGAAAAAAGGAAAAAAATAGGCATAATTTGAGGGCTACGTATGCTGATGACGCTGAATGAAAAAGGTCATCTCTGGTCGGCCAGCTGCGAACTCAAGCGTGTCCAAGACGCCTCGAATCCTGACTCTTGGTGGTGACCACACGACCACGCTGAGCGCGCTGAGATCTATTGCTGAGAAATGGGGTGACGTCTCGGTCATCCATTTCGACAGCCACATTGGTGAGCAGAGATTCCGTACGCGTCTTGTCGTCGGGAGCGACCATGGGGCTGAATAACAATGCGTGCGCAGATACCTGGGATCCGTCCGTGATAGGAGGTGGCCTGTCAGATTATGCGTGTGTAATATGAGCATCTTTTTTTTCTTCTTTCAATATGGAAGAATACTTTTTGTGCTAACAAATTTTTTTTTTTGATTTTCTTTTTTAAAGTGGTATTAACCATGGCACATTCCTGCATATTGCTCACGAGGAGGTATGTCAACCTCCCTACCCCCCTGTCTACCATCTAGGCGAGACCCCCGGCCGACTTACGTGGGCTTCCGCTTAACCTCAACTCGTGCAGGGCCTCATCAGGAATACGTCCATCCATGCCGGTATCCGGGCTCCCGTGATGAGACCCAAAGAAGACATCCGGAACGACATACGCTGCGGCTTCGATCTCATCACCGCGAGGGCTATTGATAAGATCGGCCCGGACGGGATCATAGATCAGATTAAGAAGCGAGTGGGAGACTCGAATGTCTATATCAGCGTAGACATTGATGTTCTCGACCCGGCATACGCTCCAGGTGAGTTGGATTCAGCCCGAGCAATTTTTTTCTTCTTTCCCTCGCTTCAAACTTTTTGGCTGATGGACTATCTTCCCCATAGCCACTGGCACGGCCGAGCCTGGCGGCTGGACCAGCCGTGAGCTCCTCACCATCCTGGACGGGCTGAGCGGGCTTAAGGTGGTTGGAGGGGACGTGGTCGAGGTGGCTCCTATCTATGACAATCCTGGAGAGACCACGCTTCTGGCTGCTGCACAGGTTGGGTGGTCACTACTGCAACTCATGGTGGACGTCCCTGTGGAATCCAAGGCCGATAAAGAAGCGTAAGGAGGGGGGCGGCTTTAAAGACAGACGTCTTGGGTGACAAACTGTCAGGTTTTTCTTCTGTGTCGCACGCATGGCGCTTCCCCCATGTACACAAATGCAAATAGAACCCTCTCCACCCTCTCATGGTATCACAGCTCGCACACCTGTGCATGTTCCAGAGAAGGCACCAAACTGAGACTTGATATGTGATCCGGTCCAATAGCACAGGGGGTCATGTTGGAGCCGTTGACATCGACCTCTAAGATGTCCCTCCTTAAGCAGCACCGTGTCAAAAATTTCTTTGGATATAAATCAAGGAATTATTACAGCAAATCCATGTTCAAACATAAGTGGCTAGCGAGCCCGTCTGGGCCGCATGATCCTATTCTCACAACTTGTCTTGATGTTTTTGGCCCAATGACTCCTTCAGCTCCCTGGTCAGACTATTCAGATGTTAATGGCAAACCTGAGTTTACTCAAGGTACTCTCAAATCTGATGTCAAGATTACGCAGTGGCCCGCTAGCATGTCTCGGTGCTGAAACCTTACTCAACTTCAACCATATCATAAGTTGCGCAAATGGTTCAGTGGTAAAATCCATCATTAGTACTTGTAAATTTTTCTATTTTTTTTTGGCCGTTTTTCTCCTTATAGGAAATTGTTAATCGTTTCTTATTTAGAACAACAAGTGATATTTCTCGAAAACTTAAAACTAGTAACAGGTTCCGAGATAATGCTAATAGTATATCAGCGTGTACATAGGCGTCCTGAGAATGTGGAGTGGGCGATAAGGCTCAATCCAAGAAGCCAGAATTTGAGACGGAAGTCGCGCAGGAAGCTGTGCGTAGCCATCTACTTCCTGCGGCTCATCAAAGGAATTCCATTCCGTCATAAGACCTGATCTCAATAGTCAGTCCGTTGGGCTCCCCAAAAATTCACTTCTACCCGTTGCGTTGCAGGTGTATTACCTCACATGTCTCGGTGTCATAAACCAAAGTGTACCCATATATTTCCGGCTGTGTCAGTTTGATAGTGTGGCCGGGAATCAGGTTGTCGTCGTTGTCAGGGTCGCCATCCATCCATCGCAGATCTTCAAAATCCCCCTTGTTGTCACGATCAGTGTAGTAGTCGACAGGTATAGTACTCGGCTTGATGGGAAGGTCATGTGCACCGCCATCGACGGCGAGGTAGGGCAGCCTAGCCATGAGATCGACCGCCTCGGGGTAGTAATCCGCTTCCAGAGCGGCTTCGCGAGGAAATTGTGCGATCGCGGCTGCATCTGGGATCACAAGCAGCGAGGGCTCTATCGCTGCTAATTGTACAAATAAAGTGTACAATTCAGTGACAGAACTCATTAGGTTGACGTGTCGGTCCATGGCAACACAATCCGTGATCGTTGTGTTTCGTTGTTTCGATAAGGATTAGTGAATGCTGAATGAGCGCGGCGCAGCAGGTCTGCGAGGGAGGAAGACTGGTTTTTTTTATGCCGAGCAGCTTCAGGAAATGAGGAGGAATTATGTAGTGGGCCTGTGACGGAAGCTATGATAGCTCAAGCACCGCTGAAAGTTGTATTTCGGCTGACTGGGCAAGAAGGCTTTCAGATCGGAGTAGTACATGTACAGGCACACTTCGTCCCTGAGAGACACTTTAAAATCTGTGTAGGGCGTCCTGGCAATGCTGGCTTGTTACAATTTCGATTTGACCTGCAGCTTGCCTGCTATTCGTCAATCCTATAACTGTTCAGGTAGCTTTGCAGCAAATGTGGAAATACTCGGTCAACCGATACCGATTATTCGGTGATTGTATATACGCCTACCCTCTAGCACACTGCAAGACTAGTCGGAATTACTAACACTTCGAACGAGCAGTGGATTGACTTGTGAAAATTGTTTGGCTGGCTCCTCCAGCTCCTCCTGGCAGTCCCTGTTGGCACACTTCATCCCAAAGAGGCTCGTGATCTCCTCCTCGGTAGCCGCCCCGGTCGACTTCCCCTCGTTAGCCAGCAGCATGAAATCGGTAGAGAGATGGCCGTGACCTCGTAATACAGACCCATGTCTTGTATAAACCCTCGCTCTGTACGGACGTTTCTGTCGGGCGGAGGCTTACATATATCCTTCTGCCCGCCGGGCACATGCTGGAGGCGAATGCATCCGTCCTCCCAGCCCTGCTTAAAGCGGTTTGGCGGCCATTCATCTCGCTGCGGTTGAACTTTTTCCGCCGTGCCATTGGGACTCGTATAAGACTTGACGATGCCACTGATCCACTGAGTCGTGCTGTCGGTCATACATGACACACATCTGACTATATATACCAGGGTGAGGACTTGCCCATAGGTTTCCAATAGGCTATTATGGGCTCTCATGGGCTCACACGGGTACCTCGTCTGGAGAGCTAGATACATAATCACACGTGAAAGGAGAAGCTTGGATAGGCATAAGGGCTCTGCCCAGGATCCTAGTTTCTATTGACCAAGTGACCTAGTTTGCCAACTCGATATTCTATCTAAAATCACGATGGTCTCCTTTCCCAGTATGAAAACATTCGGCCCAGCCGAGTTCCCCCCCCCCCTGGTTCCCGCGGACAGATTCTCTCCTTCCCGGCACATGGGTATTCGGTCCAGCCAATTCTCCACGGACAGTGTCTCTCGCTTTCCAGTACAACGATGTTCGGTCCAGCCGATTTAAGCATATCATTCTTCGATCGGTTTCTTGGCACCCGGAGTCCCGGCCTTCTTCAGCACGGGGAGTTTCCTTGCTGATCTCGATGCTGAGGCGGGCGATGAATCAAATTTTTCCCTGGTCTGAGTACCTTTCACCTGCCCGTTCTCCATTATATCCCACTGGATTATGCTGGACCAAGGGATCGCGCCATCGAATGAGAATTCTTTCTCCCCAGGGTATGGATATTTCTGTCCCTCTGCTGCATACTTTGCTGCAACATCAATGAACCCCGCGGGATTGCTGCGTGTGTCGATGTAGTAAACGTATGCAGTAGTAAGATCTTCATCCTCTGCTTTTGATTTCGCATGCTTTTGGGCGATGGAAATCTCGCTCGAGGTAGATACGTATGGGTCATTTAGAGGATCACCCGAACCTGCTACGTGCTGAAACAAGGAAATTGGGTGTTCGGTGCCGAAACCGTGGTTCTTAATGCCTCCTGCAGCTTTGATGGTGCTGGGGTCGCGCTCATCGCCTCGATAGACAGTTTCTGGTACGGTTGCCACAGCACCGCCCAGTAGCCATACAAAAAGGCTGAAAAAAAGGAAGTAAGAAGAATTGAGCATTTTGTAATAGTGGTCGCAGGTTTGCAGGTTGGGTTTGTAGGTTGTAAAAGTCGGAGATCCGAGAGGGTTTGCTTTGTAGATTGTGAACGTCGAAGATTTGAGAGGATGTGGCTTATAGATCGTGAGTGTAAAAGATCTGAGAGAACAGCAACAATGCCTTCTTATACCTCTTTCTTTTGTCTATTAAACGCCTGTATTCAACAATGTCAATGCGTACTTGAAGAAAGCACTAAGCACTGCATGTTCAGATTCCACCACTGCGCTGTCAAGTATGTGTTGATATGTCAGTAATATCTTATATTGGAAACAATCCCGGGGTCTTCAAGGTCTTGAAACGCATATTAAACCGTAAGAATTACATTAGAAGACTTACATAGTTCTATCTTGGGTCGGTGAGTTAAGCAACATACATGTAACTCAGCGCGACTGCAGCTTTGAGAGATGCCGCAAGACTCAGCCGCTTACTACCTCAGGGTCAGCCAACTGGAATCAAATAATACAAAAGAGACAATCAGGTTTGTTAACAGAGGGCCAAGACTCTGTTGGACAAGACCATCCCTCCAGTGCTCGTAGTTCCTTCTACGCTCGCAGACACTTTTGTGGGAGTTCTGGGAAAGGTGCACAACGCATGGTCTGGGCAACCAGACCTCTCTTTGCAGAGTGGAGACGACGCTCGTTCGTCGCAATAGTACCGTCCCCTATTGGCAAGGCTCACACGACCTTTGGGCCAACGACCACCCGTGAGTACCACTACGTCAGCTGATTCTGTCGACAGCTTTCTTCTGGCTTGCTCCGTTGCGGGCAGCATCAGCGTGCCTGAATACAAAAGGTATTTGGTGATAGTGCCGTTGTGCCTGTGCACCCCACAGCCGCTGCGGAAGCACTGCTCGGGCTTACAATATTTTAATTCAGGTGCACAGCACGCTGACCAATCGGCCGTTACAGGATTCTGAAATTAGCGGCGAAGGTGCATGGCTGATGTCATCTCAGGTGGTTCTGACTGGTGCCCAGCCCAACCTTTACAGATCATCTATATAAGTGTCGTGTCCCTCGCATCTCCCTCTCCCGAATCATTCAAAGCAAAACCCGTCCTCGCAGCGCGCAACCCCAGCTGGATATAGCCCAGCCCCATAGGTAGGTCCTAATCTTGAGAACTCAGCCCAGGTGTTTCAATGCTCGCAACTAATGTATTTTGCAAAGCAAACCACAGATCACGTATACACTATGGAGGACCCTGCCAAAGCACCGTGGGGTCTGAGCATCAGCGACGCAGACTTCGACAAGCTCAAAGCCGGTTTCAAACCTCGGAGTATGGATGAAAAGTGGATCGTTTCAGTCACGGACCATGATGAGAGCGGCAACATATCTATCCACTTTAGTCGAAGCTGGACAGACACGGAGCTCTACGTGCTTGCAGTGAAGCCAAGCGACGGCGGCAGGAGTGTGGAAATCGAAGCCATCACCTGGGAGCAGGACAAGGGTGGAGTTCGCAGTTCGGAAGAGCAGGCCAAGAAGGAAGCCGTGATTCTATGCAGATGCATCCTTGGTTGCGATTTCAATACGCTTCCAGATTATGACGAGTCGCTTTTGTGGAAGCAGCCTGCTGCTCAGACAGGCACGAACTGAGCAAGTTTCTTTTTTTGTTACTGAACCTCTGGGCTGCATTTCCATGGGGTGAACTTGAAAATATATAGTAGCAGTCCTTTCGTCCTGCTCTTTTGTGCCTTGTGGCCTTCGTTTCTTGTTGTCGTTCTGACTTCAGCATGCCTGGGCCTCAAGAGCCCTAGCCCATTGCTCCAACACCAGTCCCCTCTTGTGCGACTGCGCCCGTGTCCTAGGTTATCAGATTCTTGCGTTATTCTATTCTATTTCTACCCAAGTCCTATTTGTTTGTTCTATCGTCTGCTTCTTATTTTCTGTTTCTAAGCAGCTGGGAATAACAAGTATGAGAGCGTGAGAACAAAAAGAAGAAAAGATCGGAGAACATAGTAGATAGAGAGAATCTGCACGCAGCCCGAGTTATAGAGACCCTAGACGTAGAACGGAGAAGGAAAAAAGGAAAACGGAAGCAAGTTCAATGCTCTCCGGGACTATTCCTTTTTTTTCTTCTTCCCTTTTCTGCTTCTTCTCTCTCTCCCGCCCGCCCGCGGCCAGCTAGAACTCAAGGGTTAGTGTTATTAATCACATGATCCCAGCCATGGTGTTGTAACCCATCCAACATGCAGGTCACAAAACAGGTCACCAGCAACAAGGACCAGGTGTCAGCCATCTTTGCAACCCAAGACAAGGAAACATCAATAGGAGCCCATACTATACTAATGCAGAGCATAAGGAGGCGCGATATTTGAGGGTAGCACGATTACGTCAAAAAATAATAATACTTGGGCCTCAACAATGCGGATGCAAAGTCTGGGATACTGGTTATGGGTTCCTGGAAACGGAAAGGAAAGCCAAGGAAACGGGAACCGAAACGGGGCAGATATAAGAAGATGGCACGTAACATCTTGACAGGAAACACGCGGCGCAAATGGTTTAGTGGTAAAATCCATCGTTGCCATCGATGGGCCCCCGGTTCGATTCCGGGTTTGCGCATACTTTTGCTTTTTCGTTTTGTTATTTTATGTTTATATCATCAACTATGTTTTTTTGATAGTGAGGCAGCTGACGGATGAGAAAGTCTGATGACTCGGCACAAGATAGCTCAGCATCGCCACCGATGTAGCTCTGGCCAGCCAAGCCCTAATGCGGCGCGGGCAAACTCTGTCCGTGGTATCTTCGAGCCGCCACGGACAAGACTTCGCTGACTGGCTCTACTATGCATATGGCACTGGCAGCGGGACTCAGCTGGTTCCCGTCCCACCTGGAGAAGGGCTGGCGAGGTGGACAGTAGTTGCCGGCTCGATCTGCCCCCGTATCCATGTGTTGAGGTTTGGCAGGGACCAGGGACCGGACCGTATTCGGCTAAGCGCCCAGATCGTGATCTCGCTGGTACTTCGTCGCTGCCCCGACCATCTTCCTGTAACCTTTTATAACACCACACAACCTCCCACGCAGTCCCTGAGACGCAAATATGGACGACAATATCTTGTTGAAGTCAGCAATATCTCAACCTTCCTCGCTTCTCTGGGGACCACGAGCATCCATTATATTTCGACATCCTGGATACGAGAGTCCTTGCGACGTCCTGTTCCACCTCCCGCGATTAGACTTCAGCACCCCGACCACGTCCACCTCCATACGCGAGCCCACCGAGTCGCGTGTCTCCACGGATCGCGACTCTCCAGTTGAGGATACTTCACAAGGGCCGCAGCAAGAGCAAGGTGCCAACTAGCGTCAGGAGTCCGCAGTGCCTGGCGTCCACCATGGTACGGCCCTACTAGCCTGCCAGATCATCGCAAACAACGCTTTCGATGGCTACCTTGCCACAGACCGTGAAGGCCAGGAGCGTGTCACGGTTGGGGGGGATGGCATTCTTACCGCAGACACCTACTGGTTCATGGCGAATCGAAGCGGTGACGACCTCAATGAAGTCAAGGGTCGCGATGTCTACCCGATCGTTCCGAGCTTCCAGGACTGGGCCTTTCCAGACCAACATTTCGCCCATTTACATTGGGACACTCGCCAATTTCCCCGCCCTCGCCACACTGCGGTAGCGACAGCGTCGATCGCGCCCGAGCGCACTGCGTCCGCCGAGAATCAGCCTGCGTTCTTGCCCCTTTCGACCCCTCTAGCACCGCCGCCGCGACCACAACCGATTGTTCACCGCTGCATCCTGTCCAACTCATCATACTCTCTAGAAAAGGTTCATATCATTCCGAGCGCCCAGAAAAGATGGTTTGGCGACAATGTTATGGGTAATTATGGGCGTGGTTCGAGGAGCATCGACGATGGAGGCAACAAGGTCTTTATGCGACTCGACCTGCACTTTGTTTGGGATGCCCATCACTTTGCTCTTGTGCCCAAAGGAGAATACTTTGCCGTCCATGTGCTCGAAATGCCAGATCCTGGTATAATGGAGTTTGCTGCCGCTTGGCACAATGTTCCTGTACGAAAAGACGCCCTGTCGCTCGCCGCAGGAGAATACTTTTTGGCGAAGTTTGCACAAGCTGTCTTCATGCTGTTAAAGCCTTTCATTGTCCAGTCGACGGTGTATCGGTACGTGGTAAGAATGCAAGCGCAGACCAACGATCCTCGACACGGACGCGACCTCAGGAAGGAATGGGTTTCCGGAAGCTCGCTGAGTGACTCCTATAGCGGCGGAGGGCACAAAAGTCCAAGCCCGAGCACGAGCAGAAAACGGTCGCGCTCCGAACGTTCAGTCGACCCGGGGATTCGTGGAGGTGGCTACCGTAATAGCATGGAAGACAATCTCGGTGGCTCATGGTATGAGCGGAATGTGCGGCCTACGCTGTATCCTAGCGATTCTGAGTCCGAGTCTGAGGTTGGATGGTATACGGCCAACGTGGTTATGAAAACCAACGATTCGGAGGATGGCTCTGCTTCACCACGACGAGGCCGGTCACGCAAGCGACGTCGACGTTAGCCACGCAAGTGGAGTGAGCATATTCTGGACACTCTGCCTTCGCCGACGGACAGCTCTGTGACTGATGTTGACGGCGCGGACCAAAGTTTCGGGGAACGCGTTGCCTCGCAAATACCCTCGTGCAATGCTGGTGGGCAGGACAAACATACGGAAGAAGGGCCTGCCGAGGTTGTTCACGATCAAGAGCTCACGTGATTTATGTTTTCTGATAGCCTAAATGATACCTATCATCATCTTCTTCTTCTTCTTCTTCTACCAGGAACTGTTACAAAACCACCCCCACGCGATGTAATCCACATCTCCGGCTGCCAGGTGCATCTGACATGTTGCGTGACAGCGAACCGTCATACCGAGCCTCGATAACGCTGAGGTGCAGAGCCAGCTCGTGGATGATCTACGCACAGAGATTTGAGAGGCCGGCCTCGGCTTCGAGCCCTTGCCAGGAAACCTGTGATTTGCATGTGTCAGCCACACTGTACGTCTTGCCGTACGTCGCGTCATTCCGAACGAACGTGATATGCTTAAGAACGCCGCATGATCACCGGCGGTGGTTGCTTGTCAACGAGCTGAACGTCCTGACTGAATCTGCATTAGTTTAGCACGCTGCGCACCATACAAAAGTGTTGAGACGCACCGGTTGAGTGTGGTTCCAGTGTCATGGTCGAGAAGATGGAAGGAAAGGGAGAGTCGTAAGTGCGTCTAGCCTAAATGAAGCTGCCATCTATTCTGCCTACGCAGTACGCCGTTGGTGATGCACTTGACATAGGATGCCTCATCAAGGAGGCTCATATACTAGACTCACGTGAAGGTACAGCTGCCTCAAAGGCCTCCATGGACAGCTTGCTAAAAATTGTCCTCCAAAGGAATCACGGCTGCACCTGATTGTTCAATCCGATCATTTCCAACTCTGCATGGTCCAACTGGGCTCTCACCAACCTCCGAAACACCCACCGGGCCGATGTGCTCGATTCCCGCTTCACCGTGTTGGCCTCAAATTTGAGCCTCGCCACTTACTTGAGGCGGCCTAGAGGGAGCTCATCGACACCACCTTGGATCCAACTAGGGCCTGTATGGTGCCCGGGCTCTCTTGAATAGGTCCGCCTGGCCCTAATCTTCCTGGCGTAGAATAATTCCTGCCTGGGCTACAGACATCCGAACCAAATGCAATGAGCATTATTATTCCAGCACTGGTTCTAGGGGTCTTCTGGCAGCAGACAAGGCTGTCTCATCAATACCTTTTCACGCATTTTCCCCCTGGCCTCTCTTAGACAACTGCATAGAGCCCCAGGGAAGAGCACGACGGCTTCGAAACTGCGGTAGATATCTAGAATTCTGGCCAGCGTGGCTTTGACTTCTTAGCTCTTCTGGTTGATTGAGAGCTGGGCAATCCAGCAGTATTCGTTGATCTCGATGCAAATCGCCTGCAAGCACCTCACTAGGTCGTTCAATTCCCACTCACTCCCCAGAGTCATCATCGCGGGGTCCCCGTCTTCGTAGTGACCCAAAAACCTTGGAATTCGGTCAAATTCGCCCCAGGTGTACGATATTGTGAGAGCATTGCCTTCTTGCACCTGGACGAACTGCTCACGAACGACTAGGTGTTTACCGATCTCCGGAGCATTCCAAAATGGGCAGTTCTCGCGGCTGCAGTAAGCGAAATTGACCACTTGAGCCTTGCCCTCCATGTTGACCGTGCCAAGTTGTTGAATGTTTATATATATGTTGTGGGTTTTCGAGGGTTTCAGTGACAAGAGCTCTCAGCTGAGGTGCCCGTGCTTACTTTGTATTTACACAACGCCTCTTGTGAGACGATAATCGTGCAGTTTGAGGTTACACAACATGGCTTCCGGCCCAAATGCAAGCAATATTGTGCTTGCCAGGGACAAACCAATGGGAGGGCTTAGGCAATGAGACGGTGGTGGGTGGTACGGGTCATACGTACAGTAGCAATGGCGGACAAGTTGCGCCGGAACTGTTGTCAGCGTGGCTGGGCTGGAAATCAGCATGAGCAGTGAGCTGAACCGTGAACGATCACAACTTCAAACGTCCCCTTTCCGCAGAGTTCTCGAAGCCAACCTCTTTTCATGATGTACCTCTACCCCTTTGATAGGCTTTGTGTGCCATATCTTGGCTATAATGTCGATGCTCGCGCAATGTGCGATGAAAACAACTTCACCATATATCCGTCCCAGCACCATGTTGTGCCGATGGAGTTGAGGAAGCGAGGTGCACGCCATAGTCGCCATGAACTCAATGCCATAGCCGGGTTGTTGCAGCAATGGCTCGTTTTTGGTTTAATGAGGACTCTTTTTGCACCATCTCATATCACTGTTGATATTAACGACTTTCTCTTCTCGCCCGACCAAGACGATCATGGCTCTCCGACTCTCAGCAGCCCGAGGTCTGGCACCACTGAAGAGGTCCTGGATGATGGGGAGAATAACGAGGAAGCGGTCGAGAGCTGTGGTCATGCTCCGGGGGACGTATCGTCTGCTCGGAGCCCCATTTTTGTTACGACGGCCGGAGGAGTCCTGATGCGCTATCTCATCTACATGCATGCGAAGGAATTCTTCCTCGACGATGTCGCTCGGAAACGCAATATTTGGGCCAAGCACGTCTCAGTCTTTAATACCACAGAAGCCGCATTGCAGGAATTGGTTTCATGGAGAAGAGAATTCTACCCTGTAGTGGACTCTCGGACCAGCGACCCACCACTCCTGGACACTGTGATTCTGTCTGCTATCCTGTTAATCGAAGCTCTCTATGCGACTTTCGAGAAGGTTTTCCGTGGTGACTGGGATGGTAAAAGCCGACCACTTTTCTTTGATTTGCCTCTTGACAATGCTCTCCAACGACGACTTTTGAATGCCCATTGGTGTCCCGGAGAGGTACGTACACATCTACCAACACCTTCCATCGCATGTAAGCCTGACCAGCGCATATTGAAGATTACCACACTATTCAACAAGTTCAGATATGCCACTAGTCTCTACGTCGTTGGAAGCCTAGACCATGGGTGCTTGGAAAGTGACCATACTCGTTGTACATCGGAATCGTGCATTGCAAACCAAATCGACTCCGAAACTTACGAAACGAAGCACGTCTCGCATGGCTGCGATTGTGCCTACTTACAAGACCCGCACGGGGGTGCTGCCTCAGCTATACAGATTCTCCAAAGCGGAGATATACCTGTGCTGATGGTCAAATCCCAGCCAGACGGGGCGAGCCCTACGCTTTCGATCATTCCATCCAATGGCGTCTGTTACGTCGCGCTATCCCATGTGTGGTCTGATGGTCTTGGAAATCCAAGGAGCAACGCTTTGCCTGCTTGTCAACTTCAAAAACTTCAGCAGTGGGTTGACGATCTTTACCCCGAGTCTTCAGAGCATACAGCATTTTGGATCGACACCCTGTGCGTGCCTCTTACAACACAGGAGAGAAAAAGAGCTATCCGGCTTATGGGAGAAACCTATCGTGCGGCTGATAAGGTCTTGGCCCTTGACGGTTGGCTCACCAAGACCGGATTCGATAGCATCCCTGAAAAGGACCTTCTGAAGCTCAAGTCATGTACATGGACACAACGACTCTGGACTCTGCAAGAAGGCATGCTTGCTAAAGAAAATTCTCTCTACTTCCAAACGCCAGAAGGTTCCCTCTCCCACGACGATCTTTTTGATGACAGGACAGGGCAGATGGACTATCTGGTGTCTATGCTACAATGCATCGTCGGCCAAAATGCTGACACTTTGCAAGACAAGCATCCTGAGACCGCCACCGCAGTACTAGAGTCCTTGGAGCGGCATATCAATTTCTGGGAAGACCCGAGCATCGACGACGCCGAGAGATATAACCGCAAGGGTGTATTTCTGACCAAATATTTTGACACCGGAAACGAAGAGCACCGGGACATTTCTATGGGAGGAATAGGCCTTATCGGCTCACTCAACAACTGGATCACTTCCAATTTCATCTGGGCAGAGGGTCGTGACTACTTCCTTTCTCTTCGAAAGCCTCTGGGCCCCCTGCTTGTCACCCGACGGTCCCGATACAATCTGCGAGGCCGCAGACGACCCGATCCACTGCGCCAGTCTAACGAGGTGATGGTGGTGGGCCACAACATGAAGAATCGTTCCACCAGTCGAGTTGAGGACGAGCCTGTGTGTTTTGCCACGTTGTTGGGCTTGGATCTGCGAGACATCCTCGACTGCCAGAGCACCGAGGAAAGAATGGCAAAGGTATTCTCTCAGCTGCAATTCGTTTCCGAAAGTATCCTCTTCTCTCATTCGCCACGTATCAATAAAGAAGGCCTTCGATGGGCACCGGCTACTTTTACGGTGAACACGAAAGCGTATGAACCCTGGAGAACCATGACCAACTTCGGCGAGGTCCGACCCGAAGGTCTGGTGGCCAAGTTCAATGCTATTGTGTTCGAGACGGGCAAGGGTAATAAAGTGGCTGTTCCGGGAGCGCAGGTTGATGTGGGATCTGTTACGCTGTCTATCAAAAAAACTGGGCAGTACGGATTGTATTCATCCTCCCGGAGACTCTGGACCGCAGCTCTTCTCTATGGAAGGTTGAAAAGCCATGTGGCAGATTTGGATACCGAGGCTATTCTGGTAGAGTTGATTGAAAGTAAGGATAGTGTTATATTTACAAGATTCATAGGCCACTATCACATCAAGTGCGATGGCGCGAGGGACATTCGGACTTCGAAAGGCCTTGCAGGCATTGTTAAAAATCGACAACGCTGGTGTATCGGGTAGGGATAGCAGACAAGTATCCCGGTCGAGCCGGTGGTTTGTGCGGGTGTTTGCTTAAATTAGATCTGTATACTCTTATAGCCTTTCACCCTGTCTGTAACGTGGTGTTCTGTTCTGTCTTTCGACCCTACTTGATGTCTTAAGACTCAGGAATTGAGAAACCAGGCTCTTGATCTGGGCCTCAAATCTGTGCAAAGCTGGACCGAATGTCTCCCTTTGTTACGGCTGGGGGCCGGCACGGCGTAACCTGGATCGTACAAGTTCTGAGCTGTGCGCATATTTTCGAATCTTGGTGGTAGTGCAGAAGAAATCAGTCTGTGGCGAATACGTTAGTGGGCCGGGAGTCGCAATTGTACAATTTGTATGCAATAGCAATTTTCAAAGGCACAGTATTCTTTACCAAGTTGAAATCTTGAGCTAGTACTTAGGGCTCGTGAGCTTGTATCTCAAATCTTCATGGAAACTGGATCTCAGTAAACGTTGTCATAGCCATCCAAAAGTCCAGGTCATTTCAGAGAACGAGTATAAGCGACAGATCCATGAGTGTCAGATGGAAATCCCTTGTTGGTCATTCCCGAACTCTCAAGTGATCACCCATGTATGGGAACAGGGAAGGAAATCTCCATATACGCTGTATTCATCCTCCTCGACATTCGAGTGTTTGCCGTGATTGACGACAGTAATGGCTTCAAGAAAAGTGACAATGGAGCAATCATCTTCTCTTGAGTCAATGGACACCAAGGCACAAGCTGCCCGACGAATGCTTGTATCCCGCAACTCTTTCTCTAGGATGATCGCCAAGCTTTTCTCAGAAGACATGTAGGGGCTCAAACGGCTCCCAACCTCGAAGGTATTACCATACGCAGTGAAGTCGTCCTCTTCGATAGATGAAACAACGGGCAGTAGTTCAAGCTCTAAGCCGTTCACGTTGACGACAATGGAGTCTTCCTGGTCCTCGTCTTCTGCATGGGGGTGAATGTCCAGTGCGACCCCTGGCAGATGGACAAGAAGTCCTCTGCCAACGAACTTGCCCAACGGCATCCCATCTCCACGAACGTTGCCCAAGCCGAGGAGCGTCTGCGGAGCCCATCGATATCCCACATCTGTCAAGCGTGGCCGATTGGAGAAGATGATACTTGTCGGGATCCCATCAAGCAGACGTATCAAAGTCTTCATGCGCTCCTGCCCACGAGTTTCCAGGATCTCACCTGGGTCGATACCCAGCAGCGAAGCAATACAGACGGGCTCGTCATCTACACGGCTGGTTGCCCTACCGCGCAAATTCTTCACTATGCGCTGCATGGCTCCCTCACGTTGCTCAACGCGCTGCAAAACCATCGTATCGAATAATCGATGGGCGTCCAGAAATACCTGGTCTAGGGCGAAGGCTTGGGGAAGGAGTTCTGCTAGTCGTGTATCTTCTGCAGTTGGATATGACTGGTCGCTGGCTTTCAGGGCGGCGAGTTCTGAGTCCGGAATGACCACCCGGGAGAAATCCTCCAACCTCTTTGGTCGAAGTCCAAGCGCTCTTCGCAGTTTCGTAATAAGATCATGGTGTTCTTCCCGACCAAGGGTGAAGTCAAATGCAGCGAAGCTTGTTGGGGTCACACCGGACCTCCAGGAGTTCACCAGATGCCACCACTCTGTGGGACCATTGTCAAAGTCAAAGGTCACGGCCCCGATTTTGGCGAGCCAGCCTTCCTGTAAAGTCCACAGCCTCCGTGTCCACGAGCAAAAAGAAGCGCAGAACAACCTTTCCAGTGATGTTGAATTCGATGGCACCATCCACTGAATAGTCTTGTCGATGACCAGGACAACACTCGCACGGCTGTACACTCTGGCCATGTTTCTGATGGCTTTTATCCTGAGGCTGCGCTTGAGCGGGACGCATAGTGTGTCGATCCAGAACGGAATCAGCTCACCGGGCTCGAGCTCATCGTCGTCGAATGTCTGTTGCACCTTGGTTTGGAGGCTCAAGAGGTCGCAACACGGTAGAGTGTTCGCGGCCGGATTGCCCAAGCTATCAGACCACACGTGCGAGATGGCTACAAAACGATAGTTCTGAGGATTTTGTAAGTATGTATATTGGCCAAACCAGTATAGCATGCCCTTGATGCTCTATGAAAGGAGATAACTTACCATGTCGACCATGTCATCAGGAGCCACATCGCCAACCGACAATATGATATCAGGCTCACCCCGCTGAACAGCTACAACAGGGATGCCACCATTTGCCACAATTTCTTCGATCCGACTCCGCGCTGCGGGTTGATCATAGTGATCACACTCACACCCAGACTCCACATGCGCAGTCCTATACGTAGCTTCGTCCAGCATATCTGCCACGCACGACGTTAACGTGCACCTAGAATGGTCTTTGCCATCAGCGCGTTTCCGCCTGCAGGTTAATAAATATATCGAGCTGGCTGAGAAGCTCAAATTCGCAATCCTGTGGATCTCGCCGGGACACCAGCCACTGTTCACGGCCCGCGACCGCAACGCCTTGGGTGTCCGGGCTTCAACGTGCGAATTCTTCAGCACATCCTCCGAGAAGCGTGCCAGAGTATCGAAAACGACGCTGATAGGAATAAGCACGTTATGGCCTGTGTATGAAGAAGCCGCGATCTCAGCCATATAGATGTTGGCCAGCACGCGGCGCATGCTGTTTAGTTGGGCATGGAGTGCCTCAGCGCAGGCCTCTAAAGGTTGATGAAGCGAAGCTGCGACCCAGCAGTGCAAGTAGTAGGTCAAAAGTCTGGTGGTGACCACGCGAACACCGTCAGCCTCGGTGGTTATGAAATCTGAGATGTACAGTGGGACACCCAGTTGCGACGAGAAGTTGAAGAGGGCACCAAAGAGTAACCAGCTTTGCAGGAAGTCTGCATGCTGTGTGATTTCTGCCACGGTCGGGATGGAAAACTCCATTTCATGGACCACCTCCTCAAGACCGCACCGTTGGGGCCAGGTCTCCCAATCGCCCAGGTCATATTCTATGAATTTATTGTAAATCAGCGGATATCTGGGGGGATGTTCAGTATACTGCCCAAAGTGAGAGAGGTGCTCCATAATGCTTGCTTGTGCGGTTAAAACGTATCATATGGGTTGTAAAGATTGTTACTGACAGTAAGCATCAATGATTATCCCGAGATTTATCATCGCTGACGGTGGCACAACTGCAACAAGGGGCGAGAGCTCCAATAGGTGCTTACTTTAATGGGAAATCAGGTGTTGATATCCACGTTTTTGACCATCGATTTCCTTACTACATCTCAGCCCTTGGCAGTAAACAGAACCCTAGAATGTTAAGCTCATTCGAATAATAAAATTATTAGGAAAGCTTGTATTTATTTTATTTTAATTATATAATTGGCTTTTTTATCAAAGCTTTAATAAACAAAATACATAATTATATTACGATAATGCCTGTTATTTTTTAGCCACCCGGACTTCATTAGATAGTTACTTTAAGCTTGAAGCCGTGGGCAATGAAACAAAGCTACCTTGTTCGTAGGGTAAGCCTAAAAACTAGACTGGCCTTATTGAAGGATCTCATCGCCCAACATGAGGGCCTTGCCGTCGTCTGCGTTCCTGAGCGCATATGACACGATATCCTCGGAACTGCTGTCATTACCATCAAACAGCATAGCCTTGCGCTTCTCCGTCTTCTACATCGCCAGGCCCGTTGTTTTCCGCACCGACTTCAGGATGGATAGGGCTGGCGTGGCAGCTATGACCCAGGGCGCGAGAAGATCGACGAGCCCTTAGACCGATGGATTCATTGTGTCGAAAAACCTTGAGCACGTGGATGAATCGTGGCACTCAGCTGAACAATAATTGGGATGGAATGGATCAATGAGACCGAGGGACAGACAGGTGTCACTATTCAGTTGAATCATTCAGTTGGCACAAGTTGGCCAACAACATCTCTGTCAGACTTGCTGGGCGGAGACCTGCAGCTGGGGGGGGGGGAGGGGGGCAGGGCCGCCACAGCTTCCCAGGCACAAAACCTAGACGACTCACCAGGGCAAGATTCAACTGCCAACCGGATTACCAGAGTCCAGGTAGTTATCACTCATCCCACGCAAAGGCACTCAGATGCGTGCCGTCGAGATCACCCGGTCTTGCTATATCTATCTTGTTACGGTCGTAGATGAGCCCTTCAATGCTTCACTTGTGCATGCTGCGTGTTTTTTCTCTCTTTCTTTTGTGGACAAGTGTAAATTTTTTTTTAAAAGACTTTCCGGCTTGTTTGGCTGCAAATGGGCAAGATTTTATTCATTGGCCATCATATAAATCTCAGCCAGCACGGGCAAACTAATCATCCTAACAAGCAGTGCAACTGGTCAAAATATACGGGAAGAAAGACTGACTTCGACATGCTTGATGGCGGAATCTTCATCTACTTAGATGTACAGAAGATTTGAGGTTAAAACCACCAACCACTAAACGGCCAAGCCTTTCGCTCGTCTGCTGATGCGTTCATTTTTAAATCCTTGGGACCCCCTCTATCCCGAGAGGCTCCCACGACCAACAAGTCCAGGAGATCATATTGCATCTTTGCACGCACCACATCACCCTTTCACCCTTCAAAAATAGCTCAATCCCCCCCAACCAAGCAGTCCTTCCAGCTCCGCCCTCACTTCCTCTGTTTCGGAGTACCCAGCCCGCCCGGCAATCTCTCCCCGTCTACCACTTGCCAGCTCATTCCACCTGGCAAGTATCGCGCCGTCCACGATGTTTGTGCCGACACCCGAGTCGATTCCAGGTCCCATTTTGGCGGCTGTCTGCGTCGCTGATGGCGGCATGCGGTAGGCCTTCGGGTTGAGACCAGCCGGCTGAGGGAGTGTATTGATGAGCTGCGATGTCAGGGATGAGAGGCGTCGGTATGACGCCTCGGACAGTGCACTGAGAGCAGCGAGAGAGCCAGTGGGCGAGGCAAAGAGGAGAATTTGTGGTGGCAGTGATCCGGGTTGTGATTTTGGATCGCCGTTCTTGAGGTGCGCGCCGCTCTCTTGCCCACGCAAGGTCGGCAGGGGGACGCGCGGAAGCATCATTGATTTCGTGGGGAGATTCGCGCCGGCGTTGAAGGTGGTCCGGTGCAAGAGCAGATGACCTTGAAGAGATTTGGGATCTGAGGAATAATTGTCAGCAGTGCTTAAAAGAACGGCTCTTAGAGGGGCATGAGGAACTCACGATCTGGGTCAAACTGGAACACATGTATGTTCCCGTCCGCATCGGCTGCCACAATGAAGAGCTCCTTGCCATCAGGAAGGAAGTCAACATTCAGCACTTCTAACCTGGCGTTGCTCTTCCCAAAGAGCAACATCTTGTATGGCTCCTCAGTATAGCCAGTAAACCACACGCCCTTGAAGGCGTCCGACATGACGCACAGGCCTGTGCCGGGAACCTCTTTGACGCTCGTGACGTAGTTGGACATATCCATAAAGGCGACGGGTAGCAAGGTTCCGTCCTCCTTAAGACCGCGGACTGTGCACTTTTGGCCGTGAGCAACGAGCACGAAGCCTTGTGTGCCGACGCCCGAGATTGCTGTGACACCACCTCTTGGTATGTCTTCTTTGGCCACAAGCTTGAACTTCTTGTTCGTCTCCGGCCGGCCGGGCTCAGGAATAACGGTCGCCAGATCATAGACATGGATGCGGCCCCGAATGGGGAGATCCTCGCCCCTGGAGATAGCAGTACCGACGACAATCAGCTCGCGCCGCTCGTGCGTAGACTCGGAGACCTCAAGGTTGAGGCTTTTGATGCACAGGATGATCTCGCACGGTTCCATGTCGACACTGTCAATAACGCTCCAGTTCTGTGGGCTGACAAGCTTCAAGATCCCACGCTCCGCCACCGGCTTGAAGGTGATTTTCTCTTTCGCCCAGAAGGGTGCCTGCTGTGGATTACTGTCCTCATCTTTGGGCAGCTCAAACTCCTCTTCGACGTTGCAGCCGATGGTGTACACTGCAGCGACGGAATGATATGCCAGAGAATTAACATCCACATCCAGCGGGACCTTCCTGAGAGACATGCCGATTTCTGAGTAGCTGCACTCTGCTGGCAGCTGCGTGACACGAGCTATGCCTTCGGCGTCCGCATAAATGAAGCCCCGCTCGCAGCCTTCAGTATGGAATGTGCTCAGGGTTCTGACACCAGCCCCTTGGAGCCCGATCACTTTTGGCGTGGATTTGGCTGATTTGATGATAAAGCTAGGCGTTGGTCCTGGAAGGAAAACAGAACTGTAGCCTGCAATATTGTCGCAGGCACGAAGTGGCATTGTTCGGAGCTCATCGGCCGTGTCGTCATCTTCTGCTGGCTCCTCAATAGACTTGGCAAAAGCGTTGTTGGGTAATTTACGGAAGAATAGTGAGGACGTGAGATCTTTTGAGGCGGCGTTGGGATTTGCTTGGGGCTGATAAATCGTCAAATCGTCATTGGCATGCCGCAGCTATCAAAGTCAGCTTATATGCGACACTGCAGAAAGGATCGAGGGAACTTACAATTAAGTGTGGAGACCTCGCGACTGTATCCCCAAGATCTGCCACAAGAATCTCGGTGATAGATTCTTTGGAAGTGCCCCGTCTGGCAACCCATTCAGGTGTTAGAATGGGGGGGATGTGACTTAGACCCTCGGCCGTGTACACCGGCTTGGACAAATCCGGAAGGGCATAAACCTATGTAACATCAGTTGATATTCTCAGGCGCAGTAATCTGAGAGGCCACTGACCTGGAGGGCACCAGTGTTGCTGAGCAAAAACATGAAAGTACTGCATGAGCCTGCCTCTCCCTGTGCTGCGCCGAAGGCACCAATTGTATCAGCGTATAAGCAGCCCGACACCCACTTTGTCGACGTCAACACGCTCTTGGTCTTGTCGACCTCCTCTAGCTCATCGTCTGAATTCATATGGGCGACAAATGCACTCGAGTCATCTCTGACGAGTAACAGATATGGGTCGCAGATACTGGCGCTCAAAACCCGTGGCTCGGCACCAGTCTCCTCGTCCTGCATGGGGAGGATCATATCCAGACCAAGATCTGAATGAAGTTAGCATGAATCAGGATCAGCAAATGTCTCTACTCTTACCTCCATCATAAACGCGGACCTCCGATTTCAACACCTGGATCACGCGGCGATGGTTTGCCATCGTCCCTGCTTCCACCGTGAAGCCTGCTGCAGGCTCGAATTCTGTTCCCGTCAAAGACTCGAAGCCAGCTGATGTCAACGCGTAGACATCAGAAGTCTCATAATTGTCCAGGTCGATCTTGGCCACGATCATGAACTTGTCGTATTGTGCAGACAGGTCGTAGTCATCACCCATGGCCTTGCTCCCCTTCCCCTCTTGCAGTACCTTTGGCACAGGTTTCTGAACACTCATGGTCCACAGGCCCCGAGCTTCCGGGAAGTCGAAGCGGCCAATGACCTTGGGTTGTATCTCACGGTTCATAACTGCAAGGGAGCCAGCTTTGCCGACACCCACGGCAGCAACAAGTTGCAAGTCGCTCTGCACGCCGAGCAAGTTTCGCTGTGCCTCCACGTCGGCGTCCGCAGGCGGTCTCCCGTACGTGATATCTTGTATCGGGGCGATGTTTGTGAGCGTGTCGTGGATTCGAAACACCAGCTCTCCCGCCTTTGCTGCTGCGGCACCACTACTTGCTTGCGTGGCTGTGGTCGTATCTGCATAGAGATCATCCTCATCTTCCACATCATCCTCGTCGAAGTCCTCAAAGTCAAGAGACTCTTGCATACGAGACTTTTTCTTGGACGTCTGGCTGTTCTTGCGAGTCCAGCCGAAAACGACCGAGTCCCCGCTCTCACTTCCCGCAAACAGTGTGTTCCTGCCCAGATGACTGAGTGATGATATCCTGCCGGAAATGATGCTTCCCCCGGACGCAGGAGCCACAAGCTTGATGGTGAGGCCGGAAACTCTACGCCCGTCAATCAGAAAGTCCAGGGTTGCAAGACGGCCGTCAGACAGAACAATCAGCATTTGGCCATTCTCTGGTGAGAGGAAATCGAGGGTACAACCCTCCAGGCGGAGGCCCAGACCAGACTGGTCTGTGAGGCTGAAGTCCGTGCATTGCTTGGTGAAGGGATTCACTGCCACTCCGTTAGAGGCACCCGACTGGTCGATATGGACCAGCTCGTTGGCACCAACGAGCAGAGCACCACCTACAGGTGCAGGCAGCGCGATGACCTTGAACAAGTCATGGGGGAGACCGCCGACAGAGAGAATAGTGGTAGAAGCTTTCTGTTGGAGGTCTAGCGTAAACACCATGAAGGACAGGTGATCTTTTCGACCTATCGCGGCGGACGGCCCCAGCTTGGAGGATAGAATGCCAAAGGTGGGCTCCCTATACTCGTAGAGAAAGGCGAGGTCAATAGGATAGATGAGGTTGGGATCGAGTATGGAGAGTCGAAGGACAAATGATGGTGAATATGGTGTGTCTTCTATGTTGCTAGTTCCATTTACAACGGCTGAGGATGTATTCTCCTGCTTGGCAGGTTTGGGCCCATCAAGATCCGGATCCCAATCATCCATTGCAATGTCTTCCTCGTCGGCCTGCTTGAAGGGCAAGATGGCCAGGTTCCTGGCGCCAAACTTGAGGGCGGCGCATCTGCTCCCAGGGTCTGCGACGAGGAAGTTGACACAGTCATTTAGCGCAGGAGCCCAAGGGCTGCCCTGATGTTCCTCTTGCTCATAGTAGTGGATTGATATGGTTGTGGCACTGTAGCGCGCGGGATCCCACTCCAACAGACTCAACTTGGCGTCTTTAAACTGGACCAGCAGAGCTTCGCCGCCAGACAGCGTGTTCTGTGTCTTGATCCTCGCCAACCCCGTCACCGTTCCCGAGAGGCTGATCTCGGTGACGAGAACGAGCTTTGTGTTGTTCGTGCGGTCGGATCTCTGGAAGGCTGCGTCGCCGCCCAGGAAGGAGGACTCGAGACCATCGTCGTCGTTGATGCGGCTGTCATATTGTGCGGTTGTCTTGGTCGAGTGGAGGGTCGAGGACTGGGAACTGTCGATCTCGGCAGTGATGGTCCTTGTGTCGAAGATCTGGAGGAGAGATGACTTTGCAACAATGAGATTGTTACTCTGCGAGGACAGGAAGGGAATATCGAGAGAGTGGGTGACAGCCGTGGGAGGCGTTAATTCAGTATAGCACTGCATTGTGAGTCCTGTCCGATCATACTAGATGTTGTCCATGCAAGGACAGCACACAGACCAGAACAATTCCTAGTGGATCAAAGGTGGGAAAGAAAGAAAGAAAAAAAAAAGGATTAAAAGAGAGCCACAGAAGCGAGGTCGCTGACAAGCACCAGTGCTCTCCTTGCCGTGGAGTTGCAAAGGCTGAGGGAGATGGACGTAGTGGTGGTGCTTTCCCTTGTCAGACAGAAGAAAAGGACCTTTGCGACAACTTTGAGCCTTGCACAGCTGCCAGAATTGGAGATGGCCCAGGCCCACACCGGGATCCCCAATCCCTGCTGTCCTGACCCCACAAAGACCCCTGTAGGTGCATGAAAAGAGGCCCAAGCTCCCTGTCTCACCTGGATTCCAGTGGCACCAGTGCAGCCCTCGACGTCACTGCAAGGCATACAATTATGCAGTGGATGCTGCCTTGCAGCTGGGACTAGAGAACAACCTCCTGACCTTTCCCATGCGAAGTCTCCTTTCCCATTCCAATTGTTCCTCTGCCATCATACCCGAATGTTGTTGTGGCCCATGAGAGTCCACACCAGCAACTTGACTTGATACAAGTCAGCAAAATCAATTCAGCTCTTCGGAAGATCGACAATCTCCAGGACAACACCGCAGCACGACAGCACGACAGCACAACAGCACAACGCGACACAACAATGGCTTCCGCGGGCTACCTGCAGGTCAGTCTGATCTGGGTGGCGTATGCGGTCGCGGTCGCGCTCGCCCTCATCGCTGCCATCGTCACGACCCTCATCTGGCAGGCCCCTCGAGAGAGATCCGCGATCGTGACCATCGTGGCCATCATCAGCCTCACCTCCCTCCTCGCGACGGTTCTGCTCCTCCCCGTCGACATTGCCCTGATTTCCGCAACGACCTCGACCTCGCTCGGTGCGAAAAAGGACTGGGCGACTCCCCAGCGCGTCGACAACATCCTCTACACCCTAAAGGTCGTCTATTACTCGCTGTACAGCTTCGATGCGCTGCTGTGTCTCGTCATTATACCATTCTCGTACTTTTGGTATGAGGAATACGATGAAGTTGAGGAAGAGGAGGGCACCAGGGGCTTCGGTGCCAAGTTCTGGGGGGCTTTCAAGTACACAGTGGCCTTCATCTTGCTTGTGGTGATCCTCTTCCTCGTCGGCTTTTTCGTCCCGGCTGCTGGGAACAAGGGGGACCACCATCTAGACCTCGACTACTTCAAGAAGCTGCTGTCCGAGAATAAAGGAGAGAAGGCCCTGACCTTTGGGCTGGGTCTTTTGGTGACTCTGGGAACGCTGATTTATGTCCTGTATACTGGCGCGGGTCTGGCTCTACTGCCGGTATCATGGATCAAGTCAGCTCCGTCCATCTCCGCCCCACAGCTGTCGGAGACGACAGAGTCGCAGCTGGAGAGCAACA
The DNA here is from genome assembly GCA_014849955.1 of Cryphonectria carpinicola. Classification (NCBI taxonomy): domain Eukaryota; kingdom Fungi; phylum Ascomycota; class Sordariomycetes; order Diaporthales; family Cryphonectriaceae; genus Cryphonectria; species Cryphonectria carpinicola. Next base: position 12,434 of record JACWRQ010000228.1, on the reverse strand, counting down.
GGGAGCGCCAACGTCAGCTGGACATGCGCAACGCAGGAAACCCCGAGGGTATGTCGGCCAAAGACCAGCGCGAGATGGAACTGCTCGTTCGCGAAGAGCAGACCTTGGTGCGACGGCAGAGGCTCGCTTCTGAGGCCCGTGGCGAGGGACAGAGCTGGATATACAAGACCTGGCTGAAGATCGAGGCTGTCTTCCGGCCTCTCAAGCTTATTGGAGGCATCCTCCTGCTGCTTCTCTCAGTTCTGATCTGGGTCTCTATGCTCATCACTGGCATAGACAAGGCGGCCAACTCCATCTGCAAATCACACTGCGGCTACATCTTGGGGAAGATCAATGTCTTCCAGCCCATCAACTGGGTTTTCGTGCAGACAGCCAAGGCCTTCCCGGTCGATTACATCCTCATGGCCCTACTCATCCTGTTCTTCTTTGGCAGTTCAATCAGCGGCCTCGCGGCTATCGGCATTCGGTTCCTATGGATCCGCATTTTCCAGATCAAGAAGGGTAGGACTCTTCCGCAAGCCCTCCTGATTGCTACCGTCATGATGGCGCTCACCATCCTCGCCATCAACTACTCCATCTTCGCCATGGTCGCGCCTCAATACTCGACCTACGGCACCCAAGTCTTTTGCGACAACCCACCCCGGCACCCGGGTGATCAGCCTGACTGTTCTGGCCTCCGCGATCTGATCAAGCCTTGTTCCGAGCTGGCGGACAGCCAGGCTGCCCACACGGTGTGCACGCCCTCCGTGATGTCGACTTTCTTGAACCGCGTGGCACTCAACTGGCCCGTCTTCGGCGCCATCGAGTTCTGGGCGCAATTTGCCTTCCTGGGCGTCTTCCTCATCGTCTTTGTCACGAGCCTGTTCCGCGCCCCCAAGCTGAACATCGCAGAGATCGATGAGGAGGCAGAGGAGGATGAGGAGGAGGGCCTCCTGGCGAGCACAGGCAGGCGGTTCCAAGCCACCTGGCAGGACGTCACAGGTCGCAGCGGCGGAGGTAGCTCCGATCGTGGATACGGAACAAACTAGTGGTCGTCGCCGTTCAACGAATCCTGACGTGGAAGGACACCAGATTGTATAACAATATATGACTACGGGACAGTATGATACAGGACGGAGGGAGGCACACGAGTTCAGCATATCGGAATGGGCGTAATCAGGGACAAAACCGCGTTAACGTGGGTGGGCGAACACGCACCTCTTTTGTTTGTTTGAGCGTGCATTTCTTCACGTAGCCGACTGAGGCGGTTTACTTCCTTCCTTTTTCTCTTCCTACTTCATTTTCGAGAACATCAAATAAAAATGCGGGGTTGGACTGCCTAGGAAGAATCTCAATTGTTTCATTTGTCCCTTGAAGTAACAATTACCATGCGTTGCTTGTGGGCGACATCCTCGGTATGTCACTGTAGCAAATTTGTATCATGTCTCTAGGCCATAGTCTCTGGGCCATAGTCTCTGGGCCATAACGCCGCTACCAGATCGGAAGAGAAAGGTGATGAGCTTCAAACGACAGTGTCCTTGGTGAACGACCGCATGAGAGGAAGCCAAAGCAGTAGGATGGAACGGGAGGGGGCTGGTAGCCTCAAGGCTGCTTTTGGGTGCTTCCAACGCTCATTTCCGAGGCGAGCATGGTCGTGGACGGGGGGAAGACGGCGTTTGGGCCCCTCCTGCAGAGGACAAGTTCCATCCTCTAACATCTACAAAAACTGCCACACATCTTTGACGAAGACTGACCGGCACATTGGTCTCAAGAACACTCAAACCTATTACACCTATGGGTGAGGGGGAACCGTGTCAAGATTTGTTATTGCTAGCCCGGTATTGGACCTCGCTCTGTGAGATATCATTGTGAATAGAAACTCGACGCCATTTTGCTCTCCGTATACCGTCATGCGCCAGCCCAGTCCCAGAGTACCACCATACAAAAAGACAAAGACACTAAGCAGGGGGCAAACGTATCGTAAACGGGAGATGAGCGCTCACCCAGGAACCAGGCATGTGTTTCCTAGCAGAAGAACACCGAAACCAACACGGTCGCCGCGACGGGCCAGTACCCCGCCGTCTCCGCCAGATGCCTGAAGCCCGCAGCAGCACTGGCCGATTCCGTGCCGCCGCTGGCCGTCGTGCCGTTGGGCAGCGTCCCGTTCAGCAGGATCGTATCGGTGCCGTTGACATTCGCGACGGTGACCAGGCTCTGGTTCAGCTGGTTGTAGCTGCCATTGCCCAGGACGCTGGTGACGTAGTCCGTGCTGTTGTTCTCGTCGCAGCCGCACTCCTGGTACTCTTCGCAGCCGCACTGGACGGGCTTCGTCTCGTTCGCATTCGTAGTCGCGTTGTGGTAGTTCCAGGGTTGGGTGTAGGGGTAGATGTAGGCCGGATGGTACCACACGCCGGGCCAAAATGCCAGCAGCGCGGCCGTGCCGACCAACGGGAGGGCGACGAGGCCGCCTGTCGACCGCGCGCCCGAGCTGTACGGCACGGTGGTGCCGCCGCCGTAGTACTTGCCACCGCCGTACGAGGCGGCGACGCCAGAGCCGGTGGTGGTCCTGCCGCCGGTCGAAGAGGACGAGGAGCCTAGACCCTTGGAGCCGCTGCTGGAGGAACTGCTGCTGGAGGAGCCTGTCTTGCCCGATGAAGAGGAGGAGGAGGATGAGCTGCTGCCGGATTCCGAACTTCCGCTTGAACCACCCTTAGAACCACCTCCGCCGCCGCCCCTGCGCCTGAAGAGGTCCGAGAAGAAGGGGAGGGCCGCCGATGCGTCGTCGCGCGGGGCGTTTGCTCGTGCTGATGAGTGAAATGATGCGAGGTCGGAACCGTCGGGGATGGCGACTGCCGACACGGTTGCGTCCAGGAGGGCGACACCCGCAAGTAAGAGGTTAAACTTCATGGTTCGTGTGCGCTGGTGCGGTGGATGCGATCGAGACGAGTAAGGAGAGAGGTGTGGGAATGAGATTCGCGATACCAATATCGACTTTGATCGCAGACCAAGAAAAAAGATGCCCTTGGTTTTAGAAGAGCGTCAGAATTTAGATAGGCAGCCTCAGGGCAAAAAAAAAAAAGTGAAACGCCAAGATGATACCCAATATCTGGTGTGAATGAGACATGTCAAACATGATCATCCGGGGGGGGCAGGTGGCGTTCGCAGGGCCATGGTATAAATATGCAGCGTCACAGGCCCGTCCTAATCACAGCAGCTCCCACTAAGTGAGACTAGGAGGCCAGCAGGAGGATGGGGCGCAACCATCCATCTTAGCGCCATTCCTGTTTGTGCTTGCTGTGCCACTCACTAAAAAACGAGGGCAGCCAACCATCTCAGCCCTTTCTCGGTGTTCGATGATCACTTTGACTTGATTTATTAGCTCTTGTGTCCTGGTGACTTACATCTGTACACCAATGTGAAGCTGTCAGAGTGGTGGTGATTCATGTTTTCGGGGGCTACCAAAAGGCCCCCAGAATGTCTGCCCACTGCATAGATCTGCACCGCCCCTGTACTATGCAGTTTGCGCTTTAGCGAGTCTTTCTGCATCAAAGACCTTGTGTTTAAGCTTATGAGGTGGCTCCACAATTCAATGCTCACAAGACGTCACGCAGGGGCCGATGGGTTGCCACTAAGGCGTCTAACTGACGCGATCAAGCGGTAAAAGGCAGCAGGAACGTCCCACTGTTACAGTACTATGTACGACAGTACGACAGCCGGAGGTGTGAGGAAGAGCGGGCTGAAATCAAGAAATAGTATATTACATCAAGACTAGGTGGAAGAAAGAAGAAAGTATTGGGGACCGGGGGACAGAAAGCAAGGAAGAAAAAGGTCCCCCAATTGGCCCCCCCCCCCCCCTGGAAGAGTAAGGAGATTCTGTTTACACACCAAGTCGTAGTATCCTACTACAATCCTCGCCCAAATTGACAAATCCATATGCCATGATGAGGTGACTGTTACCAACTGCAAAATTCTTCACAATGACAAGGCTATGGATCCCACATTCGCATATTTTTGATTTGCTGAAATTCTGTACTTCAAACAAGTGTTGCGGAGGACAAAAGAACACTCTGAAATCCAGATTACTATCAGACCCATGTTATGTATTTCTCTCCAAGATTCAGCATCCAATCAACAGTCTCGAATAGAGTGACCAGCAAGATGAGAAGTTTATAGTGACTCCTGCAATATTGCTCAAACAGCTAGGCAATAGTGAAATGACCAGATATGAAATCAATGTTTTGAACAAAGATTATTTGAGATCAGTAGGAGGAGCTGGAGGATTTCCGGGGCATGTATGTAAGATGGTGATGTTGCAGCTAATATTCCTGTAGTGGTTGCCGAGAATTCTCCAACAAGAAATTTGAATTCAAGAATAATCTGCAGTGATCACACATCTATTACTACAAGACCAGAATTCTTAAGCACATACACGACTGTTACTAGAAGGCTCTACATTCATGCCATTTGTGTACACAGCTTAGTTAGAGATGCCGAGATGTCTTGAACATTCGGGTCTTACCAGCTTGCAATGTACAGTGTGACAAAAATGTGTGCCCCATTGAAGTCACGAGGTGCTTGAGGCAGCAGAGCTATATTGTGAGGAGTGGCCATTCCCCAACCATCTGAGCCAGGTCATTTGAAGCTGATACTCTTGATCATATCTATTCGGCTAGGGCCATGAATCAGGACCTTCTTTTTCCCCCTCGCCCTCGACCAGAAGCTCTTTGCTCTTCTACAGGTCCAATATGACATGAAGGAGCATGCAAACCGGTTCCATGCCTTCATCGTCATGAGTAATGTCGATGTCCATGCTTCCGCCAGGTGGGAAATGGACCTTAGCTATACAGTAGCTCAGGTAAAGACGAAGCACAGATCCTCCTCGAACATATGACGAATCAAATACAAATTGCACTGTGAACCTAATATATGAGTAATAAAAAAGAAAGAAGGAAAAGAAGAAAAGAAAGAAGGAAAAAGAAAGAAGAAAAAACCTTTAGCCTGGGTGGCACGATTGCAGTTAGATTTCAGTTGCACAAGCATTTTCATTTTCGAGGTCACATGTAAAGGCCATTCATAAAGGTACGGCCTGGCAGCAGCCAAAGAAGTAATTTGATTGGTTTTTACGCTTGTGTCACCCTGTGATTCCTGGCTTGGGGGGGGCCTAAAGGGACAGAAGACAGGGTGCATTAGGCGTCTATTCCACTACTCTGTAAGCAGGCGGCCCCACATGAGGTACTGCCCAGATGAGCGGACTCGTGGATACGCCCGCGCCCGCCCGCGCGGCTCACTCACCCGCGCAATGACTTCGCAATATCTTCGCAATATCTACCGAGAATCCGAGTATAAACATCTGTCATCCTCTCACATACTCGACTATCCAATCTACATTGCTCACCATAAGATGAGTCATGGCCGACCCTGACGACAAGAGTCTCCTTGCCAGACTCAACGCCCTCAAGCCAACGAGCGTCCAGCTCGACCCCTCCACCAAGTCAGTAACTCGGACCTCGTGGTGCTCAACCATGTGATCTCAGGCTGACACTTGAGTTTCAAAGCGCCTTGAACATTCCCATGTGTGGCGCAAGACCCACCGAGCCTGCGTCCAAGGAAGATGCATTATCGGAAAGGCTCAAGATCCTGAGGAACCAACGGGACGCTACTCCGGATTCTCATACACTCAGCGACCCCCCACCACCGTATTCACACTCGCAGGCAGGACCATCGCCTGCCAGATCACCACCTGTCAAGACGTCTGGGGCAGAGGCGAAGCACACGGCCGAGCAAGGCCACACAGAGGGTGACGACGACGACGGAGGCGACGATGACAGCAAGACGCTTGATGAGATATTAGACAGTCTCGTCCTGGAAGATGATCAGTGGTCTGTTTCCGAGGATGATAATGAAGCCTCGCAGAGGGTGGAGGAACTACTAGCCGGCTTAAGGCAGGATATAGGAGCGCAGCCATTGCCATCCACCGGGAAATCCGCCCCTGGTGCCGAAGGAGACGAAGGCGACGACGACTCGGAAGGAGAAGAGATGTCGCGGCAGATACAAGACGTGCTCTCCAGAGCACTGGACGAAGTCAACCTCGAGGGCGGCCCTGGTCAGCCCATCCAGCCAGCCGAGCCCGACCCCGCCTCAGCAACGCAGGCAGACACCAGCACGGTCGGTGCCCATCTGCCAGACCAACACCAAGACACTGACCTCGCCCTCCCCGCCGTGCCGCAAACACCCACAGAAGTCCAGTCTCTCCCTGACCTCCCCACAACCCCTCATGACACAACCGCCTCCTCGTCGGAACTCGCGCTGCCCGCCGTGCCCAGCATCCTCCAGGATCCCGTGCCGCCGTCGAAAGCAGGCGACCCCTTCGAGTCATCGATAGCAGCACGACTCGCCGCGCTCAAGGGCTCAGGGCACAAACCCATCGCCACAGACGACTTCGGCCTGCCGGCGGCGCCGACGTTCCAGCCCGAGGACAGGCCAATCGCGGGTGTCGCCAAGAAGCCCGGGTATACGGACGACGACGCCAAGACGTGGTGTCTTGTTTGTCTTGAGGATGCTACGGTGCGGTGTCTTGGTTGTGATGGGGATGTGTACTGCGCGCGGTGCTGGAGGGAGATGCATGTTGGGCCTGCGGCGGGATTTGACGAGCGGGGCCACAAGTGGGAGAAGTTTGATGCGAGGGCGGGATAGATAGGCATGGCAAGCCATCGTAACCAACCATCCATGCATCATCGCTAGGAAGCATGAGAGCATGCCAAATGCATCTCACAGGGGGTGGCATCGAATCTTCAATGCGTACAACAAAGGGATTGTTCTTTGCAATATCTGATAATAGACCGCTATGACCAGTTACGTCGGAGACAAAAGGCAAGGTGCTGCTATTTGCGCCACAAGAAAACCGACAAGAGTGACACACCTTCAACCACAGAAGCCTTGTCGAACTCTAGGACGCTTAACTGTCAGCCTCTAGGGGAGAGTGTCTCTCTCTCTCTCTCTCTCGGTCCGTCGCTGTTCGACCCACGCGCCCAGCTCCCGCCAGATCTTCTCCTTCTCCTCTGGCCTCAGCGTGGCGGCAAGTCCGCTTGTGGACGTTGCCACGAACACCCTCGCACCATTCCAATCGTCCTGGTACACCACGCCGTCCATCTTCTCGTCCACAGTGACATCCCCCACGCCCATGTTCTCATCCTCGTCCTGCCATCCATACCTGAACTCCTCCTTCTTGATGCCCCGCCCGCCGTGCCGCACCCTCCACACGGACTCCCAGATGCTCTTCCCCACGACGCACACCACCTCAGGCCGCCACCTCCGCACCTTGTCCTCCAGGATGCTCACACCCTGGTCCATCTCAGCCTTGCTCAGCTCGGCCCCATTGCGGCTCGGCCGGGCGACGATGTTAGTGAGGCCCAAGCTGAACCGCTCCGGCAGGGTGCGGTCCTCCTCCGCAGTGCAGGGCACAGGCAGCACCCCAGACGAGTACATGAGCTTCCAGAAGCGGTTGGACGGGTGGCTGTAAGCGTGACCCGTCTGGGCGGTCCGGATGCCGGGGTTCAGCCCGCAGAAGAAGACGAGGAGGTTGGGCGCGAGGGCGTCTGGGAGATAGGGGAGGTGTGCGTACACAGAGGGTGGCGCGTAGCCTGCTTTGGGGCGGTTGCGTTTCTTCTTGGCGGCCGACGGCACAGGAGGCGTTGAGGAGGCTGTCTCGCTTGAGCCGTCGGGCAGGGCCGGGAGAGTATTGCCTCCTAGGGGTGTGGCGTCGGCCAGGGCGTCTGCTTTACGCTTCTTCCTGTTCTCCGTTGCTCGAGGTTGGGCTGCAGGAATGGTCTTGGCTGGTTTGAGGGACGGGGGGGTGCTGGACGAGAGCCTTTTGCTTCGCCGGACTGCTGTCGAGGTCTCCTGTGGTGGCTCTCCTGTCTCGAATTTGAAGGCGTCCATGTCCAACCGGCCTCTGAAGGATGATAAAGGAGACGAAGCTCGACCCTGCGCCTCGCTATCGGGTGCCTTCTCTGCCATCCTGAAGGTTTACTGGGCCGTCTCTGCGGTCTGAGCTGAGACCTGCAGGGGAGTTTGGAGTTTGCGATTGTGACACAGGCCCTGGAAGTTAAGTCGACAGATGGGTTCACCTCACACCGTTAAGGCCGTTGGTCATCCCTTGGACTTCGGATTGGAGCCACTACTCAGGCAGTGATGATCTCATTTGTGTGGCCTTCATAATCGATTACAACACAGAGTTGCAAGAACACAAAGACCCCAACCACCCATTCTATAATTGAAATTCCAGTAGGATCTCAGTTGCCAAAGAAATGCATTCTAGACAACGCAACCTATACATCGTGTTGTCAGTCTGGGGCGTTTGTTCACTTGGAGCGTGTGAAGCAAAGTGTTCTCACCCTATTTGGGGTGCCTTCTTGAATCACACGTCCCAACCGTTGCCGTCAGAGGAGGTGTTCCCTATAGAGGCACAGACGTCCTGAACTGACCTGTCCTGTGCTGTAGTAATTCTTAAGCCATGGGCGAGATTCCCCACGCCAAGCTCGTATTCTCTGTGTTGGCAAGCACCACAGAAACCAAAGCTCGTGTCCTTGGTAGCTCGGTGGAATACGGTGGATAAATTAGGAGGTGGCTGACCGTGACCGTCTGTCCCGACGTCACAACCCCGGACGACCCTAGACAACACCCCTGGTACCCAACCCCCCCAGGAAGCTAACCGCTCATGGCGCCTTGCAGCGGGCCAATTGGGAGTGCTGCCCCTCCAACACGGGAAGCATACAGGGGGCCCTATAGGCCTGCCTCCCTACCATCAGGGGTTGGCGGGGCAAAGCTGCTGCTGTACAAGCAGTGGCTTGCTGGTGCGAGCTTCAGCCGTGATCCTGCATAGTGTATATATTTATGGGAGGAACAAAGCTGACGGGTTTCGTCCTTGTCACCGCCTGGCTGGTTCTGCTGATCTGTCCTCCTCCTCTTCTCGACCATCTCCCAACTCCTCTTGTCTACATATTTCCAAAACGCACCAACCCCACCTCAAGCAGGAGCCCGATCCCAAGTACCACAGCCTACGAAACACAGACGTCACAATGGAAACCATCAAGCAGACCCTCCACATTGGCACCACCGCCAAGGGGGCCCCTCCACGGGTGCCCTCGAAGGAGGAGGTCTCAGCCCTCAAGGAGAAATATGAGAAGGCAGGCCAGGAGCAGGTCTTCACCTTCTACGACTCCCTTGCCGAAGACGAGCAGGCCCGCCTGTACCACCAGCTGGCCGGCTTCGACCCCGAGTACATCAACACCATCACCCAGAAGGCCCTCCACCCGCCTGCCGCCGATGACAAGAAGGCAGAGCTCGAGCCTCTCCCCGAGTCTGCTACGGCGAGCATCATGGACTCGGACGCGGCAGACCTCGACAAGTGGTACAAGTCCGGCCTGGACCTCACGGCGAAGAACAAGGTGGCCGTCGTCCTGATGGCGGGTGGCCAGGGCACGCGGCTGGGCAGCTCTGCGCCCAAGGGCTGCTTCGACATCGGCCTGCCGTCACACAAGTCCCTCTTCCAGATCCAGGCGGAGAGGATCCGCAGGCTAGAGGTCCTGGCACACAAGCACGCGGGGCTGTCTCAGGACAAGAAGGTCGTGGTGCCCTGGTACGTCATGACCAGCGGGCCCACGCGGGGCCCGACAGAGGCCTTCTTCGAGGAGAACAAATACTTTGGCCTGGACAAGGAGGATGTGATCATCTTTGAGCAGGGCGTTCTGCCTTGCATCTCGAACGAGGGCAAGATCCTGCTCGAGAGCAAGGGCAAGGTGGCGGTCGCCCCCGACGGCAACGGAGGCATCTACCAGGCGCTGGTCGTCTCGCCCGTGCTGGGCGACCTGCGCAAGCGGGGCATCGAGCACATCCACGCGTACTGTGTGGACAACTGCCTGGTCAAGGTTGCCGATCCTACCTTTACCGGCTTTGCTGCGTCCAAGGACGTGGATATTGCCACCAAGGTGGTGCGGAAGCGCAACGCCACCGAGTCCGTGGGCCTGATCCTCCAGAAGAACGGCCGCCCGGATGTCGTCGAGTACAGCGAGATCGACAAGGAGACCGCCGAGGCCAAGGACGCCAAGCAGCCTGACGTGCTCAAGTTCCGCGCCGCCAACATCGTCAACCACTACTACAGCTTCCGCTTCCTCGAGACGATCCCCAGCTGGGCCAAGAACCTGCCGCACCACGTTGCGCGCAAGAAGATCCCCTATACGGATCTGAAGAGCGGCGAGACCGTCAAGCCCGAGAAGCCCAACGGTATCAAGCTGGAGCAGTTTGTGTTTGACGTGTTCCCCATGCTCGAGCTGAGCAAGTTTGCCTGCCTGGAGGTGAGGCGTGAGGATGAGTTCTCCCCCCTGAAGAATGCGCGGGGCACGGGCGAGGATGACCCTGATACCAGCAAGAAGGATATCATGGGCCAGGGCAAGAGGTGGGTAGAGGCTGCGGGTGTGATTGTGACTGGCGAAGGCGACGGTGTCGAGGTGTCTCCTCTTGTGAGCTATGTAAGTGCAGATGACTATACCTCTCTCCAGAGCCAACGTATGAGCGACTAACATTTTCTCCAGGGTGGCGAGGGTCTCGGACATCTCAAGGGCAAAGAGATTGTTGTTCCCGCTGTGGTGGCCGACCCAGCAGAGCAGTAGAGTTGTGGTCACTCTTTAGTTCGATATAAAGAGAAAGAGGAGGAAGAAGAAGAAGGGAAGGAGAAGAAGAAAAAAAAGATGGATAGAAGCCGTGATGTCTTGACGCAGCGAGTCCATAATAGAGGAACAAGAGGAACATTGAGACGTGTCGGGCTCGATTAGAAATTTGACCTCTGATAGCGCCAAATCGAACATTGCTGTATAGATCACCTCCATATCTCAGCCTGCCTTGGTGAAGAGACGTGAAGTGGTAGGAGCCCTTCCCACTCAAGGCCACCTCGAAATCACTCGCATGGGTCGACCAAGAGGATGTAATGCTTGACAGGACTACATGGCATCCTGTCTTTCTGATCTTTGTGCAAAGGGCATTTAGTCTATTGTCATGCAGTAAACGCCTCGTTCTTCAGTGTATTCCCTTCTATGCACCACTGGCAGATCAAAAGACCCAACATAAGACGATGGGGTACCAAATGCAAGTAAACGCCGGACCATCTTTCGGAGGAAGCACATGGTTTCGGGTGCACTCCGCCGCCCATCGACGTCAATCGCCTGGAAAAGAGCTCGCAAACCCAGGCCTGCCACCTGGCAGCATGCCGTGTCCAACAGCTTCCATCTCCCATCCCCGGCGTCCACGGCTCCAGATGCTAAACTCCTCCCCTACGAGCTGTTCAAATAGCTGAGGTAGCAGTTCCACCCGATACTGATGACATTGACGAACAGCACCCGGTGCTCCAGCGGGACCATCTTGAAGTTGACGGCCTGCACGAACGGCCACACCATGTAGTTGGTAGTCAGCGCGTTCGTGTAGTTCTTATCGAGCTTCTCGCCGACGGAGCCGCCCTCGAGCACGGCCATGCTCGACAGGAACACGCCGATGGCGCAGGGGGCGAAGACGCCCTGGTCGAGCGCGACGCGTGCCGCGATCGTCGCGTTGGGGGACTTGAGGTTCACATTGCGGGCGAGGAACTTGAACCAAGTCGCGGCGGCAGGACCAAAAACGGCTTTTTTTTTAAAGAAAAAAATTAAGCAGGAGAGGTCAGCTTATAGCTTTTGCGAGGGAAGGGGGGGATGAGTGAATTGAATGAGAAGATAAGGGTTTGAAAAGGGTGCGCCGCCGGGGGGGAGGGGGGGGGCAGAAGGGGCGATGAGGGCAAGGCAAGCCACAAACTTACAGCCACCGTAGAATGCCATACGGCCAGTCCTGGCAAGATCATGCTTCTCAATGCCCTTCTTGTCGACAGCCTGCTGGGCAATGACGTCGCCAACGCCAAACAGGACGGCTGTGGTGACAGCCTGGGTGAGGAGGGGCCTGCTGGCCAGCTTTGCCTGGTACCTGTGAAGAGATGTTAGCAATGCAGTTCTACCTAATGAGGGAACTTGATGGACATGGCCAATGCTTACCACCTGAGCATCTTTTTGATGTGTGGGTTGTGAGTGAGGGTATCGCGTTGTCAAGAAGGGTTGATTCCTTCCTTTTATCTTGGCTGGGCTTGGTGTGTTAATTATGGGGTTGGGAAGAGGTGACGTCGTGCTACAAGCGTTGTGGGGGGTTGGTTGTAATGTTTGGTCCAAGTTTGTTTGTTCCTCCCTCTGAACAGCGTTCCCAAGTGGTGGTAATGTGATTTTGGGGTTTGTTTCTTTTCCTCCTCTTCTTTGCTTTTTTTTTTTTTTTTTTTTTTTTTTTTTTTTTTTTTTTGGGTTTTTTTTTTTTTTTTTTCAATTTTATTCTTTGACTCGGGGGCCTCCCACCCTAAAAATTCGGAGCTTCCTAAATTGGTGTTTTGGTTG
>JACWRQ010000227.1:36737-58176 GCA_014849955.1 Cryphonectria carpinicola | reverse complement strand
AGTCAGCGGACAAAGGCAAGCCGGGACTAAGACTCCCCCGCTCAAAGCAACCTCCGAGCCCCACACACTCACGCCGGCAACCAGCAAAGCGAGGGCAAAGAGAGCCGCCGCAGGCGGGGGGGGGGGGAAAGAGGGGGGTTGGAGGGGGACGAGAAAAACTTTGTGTGTCGTCTGTCGGCCTTTGCTGCCCCATCAAACATGGAAGCGCCGTCTATCGTGCGTTCTCCTAATGCACGTACGCTTCGCACCAAGCGAATTGAGATCAAGGTCGGTGGCTGGGTTGCATCAACCCGCAGCAAATGAACCAGACCATATGATCGAGTGCGGAGGTGATCTGACCGAGGCGGCGGATTGGTAGATATTCGAAGGCTGCAGTGGGCGTGACCACGCAATTGCCTCTCTCTCTCTCCTCCTCTCTGCATGAACCGAGATATCTCGCATGATGCTGTGATAAGACTTTCAAAAGTTGACTCATGACAACGGCGAGGACTGTTGTTGTCCCCCCCCCCCTCCTTTTTTTCTTCTTTTTTTCTCTTCCTTCCCCTTCCCTCTTTTTTTTCTTCTTTTTTTCTTCTTTTCCGCAGCTTGCGGTGATTCATGTCTCGCGTAACGTTTCTCATCAGAACGCCAATGAATCTCAATGTCTCTGACTGACGAGGAAGACCTTGTGAAGACTGTATGACTAAGAGAACCCGCGGTCGGTAGGCACGTTGCGTGCGTGGCAGCCGAAGGAGGCTGGCTCGTAATCAAGAAAGCTTTCTTCAGCTCATCCGGTCGCAATGATCACCTGCAAAGTACAGTAGTCCATTTGATGTACTGGGATGTGGTAGATTCAGTAGACCCCATCGGCTTCACCTTGGTATAATCTGGCTTCAGGTGGAAAAGAGAGGGAAAGAAAAAGAAAAAAAACAAGTCGGGTGTTACCGCAGGGAAGTAGGTGTGATGGATTTGGATGGAAGAGGGTGGTGAGTGCGAGAGACACCAGAGCCGCTCAGAGCGCTCACTTGGTGGTGGTGCACAGGTGTCATGGCGGGCCACAACCCTCCCGATCGAGAAGAGGCAACCAAGTCAGGATTTTTTTTTCTTCGACATTGCAAGGCAGAGAGGGTTAGAAAGGGGGGGGGGGGCCAAGACGTGCTTATATAGATTTGAGGCTGATCCAGGAATACTGTGAACTTCAGCCTTGTTTTTTGGGCCGCCGCTCCTCCTTCCTTCCCAACTTCTTACTATGGTGTGCATACCTGAGGCAAACCTCATGGCCCAGAAAGGGGAATGCCCTCTCTGCCTTGAGCTGCAAGGGAACCTTGCTGACAAAGTCGTCACGACGTCGGTTTGAGCGCACTGAAGATTATAGCTACAAAAATGAATGTCATGGAAAAGATCGAAACGTCTTCAAGGAAGGCTCATAGTTCGTTGCTGCTACTATACACTTGGCCGGGCGCATTTGTTTTAGCCCCAGCCTGGCCCCATTGGTTCATCATGGCAAATCAATATCCTTCCCTACCAGCCGCAAACACCGTACCGACTACCAAAGAGAAAGAAAATGAAGATGAAGAAAGTGTCGCCATCGCCAACGCGACATCAACCTTACTCAGACTCCTCAGCCTACACGAATTGGACTCGTTAGCTCTACAGCGACGGATCAGTGTGTGAAAAAAAAAAAAAAAAGTTTTATCTGGGGGAAGGGGGGTTTTGCATACGTTGTAGGCAGCCTTCTCATCCTCGTATCTCTTCTTGTCGGCGGCAGCCTTGGCCTCGTAGGGGGCACGCTGCTTGTCGTTGAGAGCCTTCCAGCGCTCACCCAGGATGCGACCGACCTCGCCTAGGGGGACAAGTCAGTACGGAGCACAGTGCGAAGAACATCGCCAGACGGAGACCTACCGAACTTGATACCGGGGTTCTCCTCGCGAACGTTCTCACGCTGCTCATTGGCAAAGAACATGTAGGCGGAGAGACCGCGCTTGGGAGCGTTGGGGTCTATTGAAGTTGATCAGCACGTGTTCGTCCAGTGTGGGTGTGTGGCATTGCGTTGCCAAAGAGAGAAAAAAAAGTTCCACATACCCTTCTTGCCCTTGCGGCCCTTCTCGACCTTACCCCCCTTCTTAGCTGCGGCCTTAGGCATGTTGACGAAGCTGGTGCAGGCGATGTTAGTCACAGGTCACTATGATGGCGATGATGAAGCGATAAAATTATGACAATAATGTTGTGTCAAGATATATCATGATGAATGATGGGTGATGTGGGTTCAATCATATGAAGTGGGCGGAGGAATGTTGGGGCTTGCAGTGTTTGTTGTGACTCTTGTCCGTTGTCTTGTTGTGTGTTGGGAGGAGGCCATGTGCGACCGGCAAGCTGGTCAGGCTAAAGCGTCCGCCAGCTCGACCGGGCCCTCGAGAAGCATGGGAACGAGCTCGCAGACGACGCGACCGCGCATTTAGCGGGCGGGCGGGTGCCAAGGTGAGCCATCGCAAGCGAGCAGAGTCGCAAATGCAATTGAGGCCGGGCGGGTGGTGTAAAATGCAAATTGAAGGTGCAGGTAGCTCCAGAGAGGTAGGATACATACTTTTTGGACTAGTGACAAGATTTTTGAAAGCGTTGTGGTGCGTGACTGCGACGGGCGCAAATGGTCAGTATGGAGCGCGCCCTCTTCAATTTGTATGTGAGGATGACGGGGGGTGAGCCGTCTTGGTGGTGTTGGTGGGCGGGCTGGGAGAAGGTGTTGATGCTGGCGCACCACGATGCTGAGGTCACGATGCAAGTCCAAAAACACGAGTTCTCGGTGCAGGAAGATGAGGGAAAAAGATCTGAATAAGATATTCAGACCCGGCGAGCGTGCTGCGAATGTTGCGAAATGTGCAGTGGAAGCCGAAAAGAAGTGACTTGTGATTTGGTGATGAAAACGCAGGCAAAAGATGTACTCACTGTGATTGAGACTGCGCGTATGTGTCTGCGGTGAGGTTTGGTGGGAGAGGTAGAAAGGAGAGGAGCGCAGGAAATTGTATGGGCAAGCAACAGAGGGGAACGGCTTTTACCTTGTCTGCGGTTCCTTGGGCTGATCTGAGGGGAAAAGGCAGGCGCGCACCCAGGGCAAGGCACGCAGCAGGTAAGGGTAGGCAAGGTAGGGCCAGGTAGGCGGGGGGGGGGTGGTGCACTGTCACTCTACCAGAGTGCTAGGGCAGGGTTCCGTGGGGAAGGAAGACCGCAGCTGGCCAGTCACATCTCACTGTGGCCCAAGTCCACTGTCGCTCTAGCAGGCCCAGGCACTGTTAGGGGGAAAGTGCCAATCCCCCCCCCCCCCAAATGCAGTCGGCCAAGCTCACACGCGTCGGGTCCGTCTTGTCCTCATTCACCCATACAACCATGACCATTGGGCTAGTACATATGGTACCATAGTAGTGATACAACAAAAATCTGTGTACCGTCTCCAAGTCCCAGCACCTTGCCACACACACACACACAACACACACACACACACACACACACACACACACGCACAGGCATACACATGTACATGCACGCCTACCACACCCCCCCCCCCAAAAAAAATTCTCTCACACGCCCTCGCTCTCCCATCTGTCACCATCCGGTCACATCCTCCTTTGAGTTGCCTCATGTTTTCTAACATCATGAGGTTGTCAAACTTATCCTCAGGTAGGTACTGTTTGTCTGGTGATTGATTGTTGTTGAGTCATGAAGTCATGTACCTACGTACTATGTACCAGAAAGTACTTCTCAAACCGCGTCACCCATTTCTCTCCCTCTCTCTTTCAGGGAAGGGGAGAAGAGAAGGGGAATGGCAAGGGAAAAGGTTGGGCAGGGGGAGGGGGGGTGGGCGTGTAGGCATGGAGCTGGTGTGCGGATGGTGTGGGCATTCTTCCCTGTTGTGCTCAGGCGGTCTCAGAAAAATACCGGCCCAGGCAACCACCCGCAGTGGAATGTGGTATGGATGAACATCCAAGGCTCCATCTCCAACCACCCTCGCCCGCCGGCATGTCTCCTCTACCGCCACCCCTCACGCGCCTGCGCCGCCGGCGGCAATTGTCCCATGGACATGAGCATATGCACCCGTGGACTGCCTGTAAGACCGTCTTGTTGCCATGCGACACATCCGCTCCCGGCATTTTCTGTGCGCGGTTGACTCTCTGCGACCAGCTTCGCTGCTGTGTCGCCAAGGAGCACAACCTAGGTATCTGGGCATCGTCTGTTAACGCCCCGGTTAGTACACCACGCAGGCGCTATCTAAGTGGCCCTGCTAAGGGCTCCTACTCAGACATGCGCCAAGCGACACGGCATACGACTGGCCGTCCCCCCTTACGAGTCCAGTTCAATATCCGAAGGTCTCAATGAGGCAAGGGCTCGCACATCACCGTTTCGCAGAACGGTGACTAGCCGGTGGTCGATGATGATGAAATGTCTGTCCTTTTTTTTTTTTTTTTTTTTGTCTCCCTTTCTCCTCACCAGGCTCACACTCGACCTGCACGGGCTGGACCCGCAGTAAGAGGATCACAACAAACAAACACGGGCAATGACACCACCTGGGAGATTGGGTCAGCCCTTGATGCGTAAGCCTGTGCCCGTTCCTCCCTCCCACAGGGGAACATCCCCCCCCCCCCCAAAAAAAAAAAAAAAGGGCATGGAGGGAGTCCATACTAGGGTGTCATGTACACCCGCTTGCGTTCCCAATATTGTATTTTTAAACAAAAGCTGAGCGGCAATTCCCACTCACCGTCGCCCCGTGTGTGCAGCACACCATCTGCTATGATTAGCGAAGCCCTGGGTCTCATTCTCACCCAGCCCAGTGTGGGAAGCGGGCAGCGTGTGGGCAAAGCAGTTTCCCAGCGGGTACCATAGTAATGCGCCCCCAGGTTAGTCGATTCTTGGCCTGGGTCGTGCCTTCTACCACCCAAGGTGATCCATCCCTCGTTTCAGGCCAGGTATTTTTTATGCAAATGGCTATGTACCGGTACATGCGCGAAATGCTGATCTGGCGAGCCAGCAACAGCTACAAAACCGGGACTTCCCCACCTACATGCTTTCTTCTCCCTTTCAACGCGTTGCCACCAAATTTCGCGGTCTTTAAAACAGAGTAGATGAGTGAATGGATGGTTTGACTGATTGCCGCGATCGGCATTGTAATTCAGTCAAGTGCAACAGCCACCCGGGCATTGTAGAGAGAACAGGCACTGTGTCTCCCAGAACTGACGCGACCTCTCGGGGCATGTGCTGGAGGTCGCATGCATCCCCTTCAGAAAGCGCCAATCCGATGAGAGACTGTTCTTTTGGTGGCTGGGAGCATGTCTATTTTGTTTGGCAGAAACATCTTACTACGATGCATCCCATGCAGTAGAGCGTCCCCGCTGTCTGCCGCATTGCCGGAGATGTGTGTGTTGCGCCTTTGGTCGGGCGAGGCAGCACGTCGAGGGAGCGAGCTCCTCCATCAATCAGCCACCGAAACGCCTCTCGCGACGATCTGAACGAAGGATCCCCAAAACCAAAAGAGAAACAATGAGCCATTCCGCGCCGTCAAGCCTAGCACCATCAGGATCGCGCCCCTTTTCATCCTCCTTGACTAGCAAGAGACTTCTTCACCTGCTGGGGGGGGCGAGGGTTATTGCAAAGTCTCTCGGCGGTTGGGGGACGGAGAGGAGCTTGCTGCAGGTCATCATCCTACTGCAACGCGACGCGCAAGACCCAGCGGCGCACTTGCTTTCTCGGAAGTAGTGCCAATCACACTGTGCCTCTTGCCTCACGTGCATGCCCCTGCAAACCGAGCTGTCCTCCGCCCTCAATCAGCTCATGCCGTATTCGAACTGTGTATGACTAAGATGATGATGTTGATACCCTGTAACCCCCTTCGTTCACTCGGCTCAGTTCGGCCTTCCGCGGCTTGTTGTCATAGTAGCGGGTGCTTTCTTGGGGGTTGGGGGGGGTTTTTTTTTTTAACGTAGTTAAGGAAATGTTTGCTGCGAAACCTTGCCTGTATGCATTAATAATAATAAAAATGACCCGTCATAGCCTTTCTGGCTTTTGCATTACAACTATCCTAGCAATGTCCGCGGATCATCATCTCAAGGATTTGAGGTTTGCTGAACAGGAAGGACCAAGGGACTGTTGCAATTTTCATCCACTCGTGTGTGCCTTGAACTATCGTGGGCTACTTCCTTAGCCAGTCTTGACCCGGACAGACCATGAATAAACCGTACAGACTTATGATCTGCATCTGGTGGCCTGTGGTATTGATAAGACTTCAAATCTTGAAAATTAGACAATTAACTGACTTACCTCGATGGACCACTCGCCCTGCAAATGTGTGCGTGCTGTGGCAGGTCCGTCGCCCTGAGGAATCGCAAAAGGCCCCAGGAAGACCCAATCTCAAAATGAGCCCTGTCAAAGGCCGACCTGGTCGTCATGTCGACCCAGTTCTAGGCTATCTTTTGGACGGTATCATTGCCATCCCTGAATGGTGAAGATGTTCGTCTACGCTCAACCCACGTCGCCTCCTTCCGGGTCAAGCACCACCTCCCTCAGCTCCGAATCCGCCACCCAGTCCACGCCACTGCCCGCCACAATGCCCGCCGCCGTGCCCTTGATGACCCTCCACCTCTGCCTGCTGGCCCGGAGGCGCGCCTCCAGGGCCTCGATCTGCTCCTTCGCGGCAGGGTCGTCCGCGATAGCCCCCTCGCGATCTCTGTCGGCTTCCTTGGCGAGGCGTAGGACCTCGCCGGCGAGCTCACGATTCTTGCGACACGCGCGCAGCGTCTCGCCTTCAACCTCGCTCAGTCCGTCGAGGACCTGGCGCAAGGTCGCAGACTGGACGGCGACGGAGTGCGCCGTATTGTCGCGAGTCCGGATCCAGGGTTGTAGGTCCCTGGGAGCTGTGATCAGTGGCACTGAGCAGAAAGGGCTGACGAGGAGGGGGGAAATACTGACTCTTCGATGGGTGATGCGTAGGTGCTGTTGTGGATGGCCTTTAGGATGGGGTTCGTGATGAGGACATTATTCACCACTGTGTTGCGGAGGTTGTAAAGAGCCATCGCCTCGAGGAGTTGCTCCCTGGCCTCCTTGACCTCCTGAGACTCTGGCATGTTCTCGACGTCTGCTTCTCGCCTGCCATGATTGGCGCTTTCATCTGTCGAATTTTCAGCGATGAGATGAAGCCAAAAGGTATTTTTTGTTTTTCTCTCTTGAGAACGGACCTGCAAGCCGGACTCTGGCTTTGGTCAGGGCGACTTCCAGTTCCAGTTTCTGCGCCTGGTCGTAAAGGCTCAATATTTCTTTCTCCTCCTCCGAGAAGGGCGGCGATTCGTCCGTGCCGTTCTCATGAAGCGCATCTTTCATTTGCACGTCATCCATGATTGTTGTTGTTGATTGCCTCAAAGTCAAAGTTTTAAAAGGGCAAACCAAACAGACCAGTGAGTCGAAAGTAGACGCGTCGCAAGATTGATGAAACGCGGGATGGGTTTGCTTCTCTCGGAGAGAAGGACCGGGACCGTAGCGGCTGCAACCAACGACCAAGAGTCAGTCCAGGCTATGACAACCAAGACACAGTGACTGAGGGGGGAAGAGAGAGCGACGACAGCACAGTCTAATCAGCTCAAGATCGAAACTCTCATGAGACAAGGTTGTCTTTCAATTATCTAATTTTTCTTCTTTGAAAAGAAAAAGAGAAAGAAAGAAAACAATAGTCACACATCATAGATGAATACACCTGACTCGATATTAGGCATGTTCACATGTAGGGAGGATTTCCTGCGCCCTGATTTGCTATGATTGCCTTTTGTATTCCTGCACTACAGTGACAGAGATGCAGGTGCAGGAAAGTCCATATCACACAAGATATGATTCCAGATGAGGAGGAACTCATGCCAGGTGATCCGGAAGTAGCTCCTCTAAGGCAGGTCATTCTGTTCAAAATCTTGCAGAGCTGGCTGGTTGACTGGTGCTGCCCAGCCCTTTGTCGTACCTAGTAAGATAGCCTGACAGGGTCACGAGGGGCTGCCTGCTGCTATACTGTACCGTCCTGATCACTGATCGTCATCCCAACCTCTCCGACTCCAGAGACTAACACATGCCATTGCTCTTCACCTTAACCTAGACCCTAAGTTCAGCTCATAGAAGCTCACCAATCCCCGCCCTTTTTGTCCTCCAAATCCTCCTCAGACAATGCCAGCTTCATACCAGCATCCGTACCCAGATTGAGACACCAGACTGCAAACCCCCTTCGAACGCCAGCACTTGACGGCACGAGCGAAGAAGATGGACCATGGCCACAATCCCGGAAACCCAGGTGCTGATAGCCCACAGTGGGCAGGCCATCGAGATCGACACCTCCCGGTTCTCGACCGTTGATGACTTCAAAGCCGCCGTGTCGCGACAGAGCTCCATCCCGCCCCAGTACATCATCGCCCTGAACCCTCAGGGGAAGCCTGTCAAGCTCCAGAGCCTTCCGTCAGAGGTATGTACAACCTCATGATCTCATGTGGGATGTGGGAGCCAGGGGGAGAACGACCATCGTGTCAATAGGCCCAGGGAAGGCATAGGCACTGAACAAGACCCCCCATCTCACTAGAACGAAATCTGTGTCTACGATATCCGAATATCCCAACCGACCTCCCCTGGCGGCACTCCCCCGATCCAGGTCGAGATTGCTCCTCCGACACCATACAACCTATCCGACCCTCCCAACCGCATCAACGACGCCAAGTCGCAGCAGTCATGGCAGGAACTGTTCAGGAAGCGCCACATATGGGTCACGCGGGCGGTAGACGACTGTGCGCACATGGCGCAGGCTGTAAGAGACCGATACGGAGAGATGGATGTCATGCTGCGCTGCCTAGATGCCGCCGTTGCGAACCTCGAGTCTGTCGTCAAGGCGATGGAGCCGAAATACCAGGAGCTGAAGAAATGGACGACCCCAGCACAGACCGAGTACAACCTGCTTGTCACGAGGTGGGAGTCATACCTGGGCCTGGCACGGAGCATACCGATATCCGCCGAGATGGCGACTTTCATGACGGGCCGAAGCATCAACTCAAAAAACAGACCATCGCGGCAGCCGACGCTGGAGGATCTCCTGGACTTGGACACCGTCAAGAGAACCGGTCGTCAGGCCCCTCAGGCCCTTCGAAAATTCAACCAGCGCGTCAGCGAGCTCGACAAGATTACTGCGCGTATGTTCCAGAACTGCCAGGACGTCGCCCGGGACTTTGAGCGAGTTATAGCGCGGTCTGCGATGAACCACGACGGCGAGGCTGCGCAGTTGCTAGAGGATATCGAGGCCATTGCCAAGAAGATCGACTCTGACTACGACACGACCTTGGAGTTCACGAATACAACGAATGACATCCGCCAGGCGTCGAAGCTCGCGGCGCACCATACCGAGAAACTCTTGCCATTTATCAAGAATCGAGCTGCTGAGATGAACGGGATGCTTCAATATGCGACACAGGCCCGGAATTCTTTGGCCCTCGAGTCGGTGGACTTCATGCGGACTATCACGGATGTTACGTCCCTCACTGCCACGGTCAAATCCCAAATCAATACGATCGGCTCGGAAGAGGAGCTCGCAACCTTTGACTACCTCCGACTGATCCAGCAGGTGCCATTCATGTACGCCTCGTTCGCTGTGGAGGCCATGAGGCGCCGCGAATGGTACGACAAGGTCAAGGTTGACGCGTCCACCCTGGCCAACGAGATGGCTCTGTTTCAAGATGAAGAGGGCAAGCGGCGCAAGAAGTGGATGAAGTCGGTTGAGAATCTATATGGGCCAGAAGCACAACCTGGATCCGGTGGGGTGATTGGTCTGGAAGTCAACCTACACGGACAAGAGGATCAGTGGCCCAGCCTGACCAAGAAGGATCTGACGGATTTCTATGAGGCGTTGCAGAACCAGAAGGCCGAGCAGGAGCTGCTTGACGACATCGGCAAGCTGATCGTGGACCTGAACAATCCGACGAAGCAGCAGGCGAAGCGGATGAAAGCGTTCAAGAATGGCAGCATCCATGAGGCGTCCCTGGGTAGAAGCGGCTTGCTGATTCGGGGTGACGAAGACATGCTCCGGTCGATCCAGGAAGAAAAAGCCCGGGTCGAGAACAGGCTGAAGACGGCGGAAAGCCGTGTGAGACGCTTGGAAGACCTACTGCATAGACAAAGCTCCGCCTCGCGGCCGTTGTCGCAGAATATCTTTCAGCCTTCCATACAGCAGCTCGTCGCGGGCAATGGATCGACCACATCCATCCAGAGAGAGGACCGCCGTCGGTCATCTGTTGACGTGACAGAGGGCGTCCTCCAACAGCGGATCCAGCAGCTCGAAGGGGAGCTCAATGCTGAGAAAGAGAAGGCAGCCAACATGGAAAGGGACCTGTCCTCCCGCACAACCCAGCATGAGAATGTGGTCGGCCAGATGGAAGAGGTCAATTCTACGAAAAATGATCTTTTACGAAACATGGAAACCCAGAAGAAGGAGTTCATGGACGAACGCAAGTCTCTTGAGGACGAGATCAAACAGCTCAGAGCCCGCATCGAAGACAATGAAGATGAAATGGAACATTTCGACGCGTCGAGAGAACATGACAAGGTCCATTTTGACGCCAAAGTTCAAGCTCTGGAGGAAGAAATCGCAGGCCTGACGAAAGAACGGAGGGACGAAGTTCTCAAGTACGAAGGTCAGGTCGAATTCCTCAGAAACGAGTCCAAGCTTCAGCGAGAGCAGGTGGACAACCTAGAAAAGCAGCTTCAGTCTACGCAGGACGAGAACAAGACTCTCGCCAAGCGGCTGGAAACCACCGTTCAGACCATGGAAACCCAACTCAAGACCCTTCATGACATACACCTTCAGCTCGCACCTGAGGACAACATCCCGCAGGAACTAGACGACCTTGTCGAAAGCGTGTTGAACAGGTGTGCTGAGACGCTCGAAAAGGTCCAAAATGTCGAGGGCGACATGTCCATCATCAGAACAGACCTGGATGACGCCCAGTCCGTGGTGAAGGATTTGAAAGCTGAGAAGGCGAGGCTCGAAAAGTCGCTGGCAGACGAGGAGAGCACAGCTCTGCAGCTGCGAGAGAATCTCGGTGAAGAGAAAGCTCGTGTCGGAGCTCTCGAAGGCGAGCTTGAAGAGACACGTGCCCAGCTCAATGAGCTCAGGACCAAGATGGCGGACGGCGAGACTGGCTCCGAGACGCTCCGCAAGAGACTCGAGGAAAAGGAGAGAAAGATCACCACACTGACAGAGGACCTGGCATCGAAGCAGTCCCATGTTGGCAGCCTCGAGGAGGAACTCCGTCTTTTCAAGGACAAGCTTGAAGAATCCCAGGCAAAATTGGCTACAGTCACCGACCGCTTTGTGGCCCGCACAGGACACACGAAGGATCTCACCCAGAAGCTTTACACACAGAATGACCGCCTCTGCCGCTTACTCGAGCGCCTCAACTTTTCGGTCACCCGGAAGGATGGCTCCATGACCATTCAGAAGATCCCTCGCGCGGAACGATCCACGACCCTAAACGAGTCTACGATAGACCCCAGCGCGTCTATTCGAAGGTCAGGCACCCTCAGCAAAACGCCTGACAGCAGCGACCTCGAGCTCCTGTACTGGATGAACAACGCAGACCAGGCAATAGAGAGCGAGAAGTACCAGGCCTTCATGTCTGAGCTCGGCACCTTCGATATGGATAGTTTCACCGAGACTATCTACAAGCGCGTCAAGGACGTCGAACACATGGCCCGCAAACTTCAGCGCGATGCACGCTCATACCGCGACAAAGCACATGCTCTCCAGAAAGAAGCCCATGACAAGATCGCCTTCAAGAACTTCAAGGACGGCGATCTAGCTCTGTTCCTCCCGACTAGGAACCAGATGACCGGAGCGTGGGCTGCTTTCAACATCGGTTTCCCACACTATTTCTTGCGAGAACAGGAATCCCACCGCTTGCGTAATAGGGAGTGGCTCCTGGCTCGCATCAGCCGTGTGCAGGAACGAGTGGTGGACCTGTCCAAGAGCCTGAGCAACCAAGCCCTAGGCAACGGTGCAGCCGAGACCGAATCCATGGACGAAGAGAACGACAACCCATTCGACCTCTCGGACGGCCTGCGGTGGTACCTCATCGACGCCCAGGAGGACAAGCCCGGTGCACCCTCGACGCCTGGGCTCGGGAAAACCACTGTCGCTGCTAACAAGGTCGACGCCGTGGCGGAGAAGACCCATATCCGCAACGCCTCCGGAAAAGGCCTTGGTCTAGTCAACCGTGCACCAACTGGCATTGACGGGGTCAGCAAGACCCTCTCCAAGAACCTCGAGAGCCGTCGCTCGAGCACAAGCTCTAGGCGGGCAATGCCCTTCGGAATTGGTGGGAAGGGAAGCGCCCTGGCCAGCGATGCCAACTCGCTACGAGCTACACCTGCTGAATCTCCTGACGCGGCCGCCGAATCAAGCGCGCACCAGGGACCGAGCACCGCAACAGAGCAAGCCGGCGCAGGCGGCGCTGATAATGAGGCGGCAGAGGCCGGCCCGACGGATCAGCAGGAGCAGCGATCAACCGAAGACGGGTCGCATGGCCCCGAGGTGCGCTATCAGGATCTACTTGGACCATAGTGTGAAGGTCTCAGATTGCTAACTTTTTGAAACGTAATCTTTTTTTTTTTTGCGTTGCATAGCAAAGCCATCATGGTCTGCGGTCTCTTCAACAAGCAATGGCACAGGCAAGGCGGCCGAAGCAGTTCAGATCCCAGCTACTGCAACCGCAAGACATGATGATGAACGCGTCCTGCAAGATTGATGGCCCAGAAAGGGTCATTCGGACGAAAAAGGCATGGGAACCGCCTTGGAGTTTAGAGAACACTTCTGAGAGTGGCTGGAAGGCTAAACAAATGACGACTGAATGATGCATTGTGCAAGGCAGGGGACGGCGTCTTATTGAAAGTTGATTTCGGCGCCCAACTCGTGATGAAGCCCACCAGAAATTTTTCGAGCCTCATGTTACTCTGCGTTCATGCTACATCTGAAGGGCTCTCGGTGAAGGACTTTCGCATCTCTAAGACACCAGACAGATGGTCCTTCGTGGGTGGAGCAAACGGTCTATCCTGCATGAGTCTACAGGCGTCAGGGGTTTTATTCTTTCTTAATGATGTTGAACAGAGGGGGGTCAAAGGAGCCTGCGCTTGTAAACTTTACGCAGCGTCATCAATACTATCACATTACCTTTCAGATGGCGGACGTGCCATTGGCCTTGTTTCCTGCGCTGTCACTTAAAGATCTGTGTGCCTTGACTACAACAAGACTTCACGACCATCATGATGTAGTTGGAAAGATGTACTCGCGAACTGGTTCCTTTTTGAGACGCTTGTAGCAGGAAGAACGCACTTTTTCTCTGTTCCTGGGATTGATACCCAAAAAAAAAGATTATGTCAACATTAGGAGCAAACGTCTCTAATGCGGCACGACCTGGATCTTCCTCCTGATGGGCTCGACTCTCGCCTTGCCGACATGCGCCCGAATCTCCACCTCGAAGGATCCAATCTTCTCAACCTTGTCCACGCCCTCGCCAAGCCCAATAAACTGGATATCCTCAGGCTGCACGTGGATGCGGACGGCCTCCGGGTCGAGCATCATCTTCTCCTTCACAGCGCTGGCGATGTGCTGCAGCGACACGGACCCGTGGATCTTGCGCCTCTCCTCGGCCTCCTTCTCCTTCTGCCTCTGCTCCCTCTCCAGGTCCTCGGCGGCCATCCTCTCTTCCTCTTTCTTCTTCTCCCCCTCCTCCTTTGCCATGGCGGCCTTCTCGGCCTCGGTCTGTCCGCGCAGCATGGCCCGCCGCTGTTCGAGTGGGGAGAGGGCCGTCTTGGCGTGCTCCGACGTGGGATTGGCTGCCGCCTTTGCGGAATCCAGTGCTGCTGCTGCTGCTGCTGTTGTTGATGATGGTTCTGGAGAGGCGGTTGTCTTGCCACCGGCGGGAGGAGGGTGGACGAGGCGGCGCTCGAAGAGGAGGGTCTCGTCGATCAGGGCCTGCATGAGCTCAAGGGCGCGGTTGGGCTGTGTGTGTTGTCAGAAGTCAGCTGGCTGTCGGTCGTCCAGAATCATCATCATCACCACCATCACCACCGAGCCAGTGAGGAAGGGGTGGAGGAGAAGGAGGAGGAAAAGAAGCTCACAGGGAGATGCTCAAGCTCGACAGCAGGCTTCGCGGCCTCAGACCCGGGCGCGGAGGGCGGCGCACCACCATAAACGCCGAGGTCAAAGCCGGCGACGGCATCGACAGCATCGCTGGTCTCGAGCCCCTCGCGCCTGTTCAGGCCGAACATGTAGTCGCGCTCGCCGATGTCCTGCTTGGTCAGGCCCAGCTCTGAGAAGCGGGCGCGCGTCATATACTCGGCCTTGCGGTTGGGGAAGAAGTGGTTGCGCATGCGGCCACGGTCGGTGCGGAAGATGGAGCCTGTTGGGGGAGGGGTTCAGGTCCCTTGGTAAGCAAACACTGCAGTCTTTAAGAAGAAGAGACATGGGAAGGGGATTCTAGAATGAATCGATGATGCCTCACCTTCTGGTCCGAACTGCGGGACGTCCTTGAGCAGTCGCACGACGACGCCTTGGTCTCGGAGCCGACCCTCTGTCTTCTTCCCTCGCACCTGCGTCAGGGCGATCGAGGCGCTGCCGGTTTGTGATGATGAGGCTGGTGATGTGATCCGCCTGAGGCATGCCAGGCATGTGGGCGGTCTGCCCACCAGAGGCGAGGTCATCGTAATGGTGGGTTGTGCTGTCTACAGCTTCGTCCTACCGCAATTCACAACGGCTTTTCTCTCGATGGGAAGATTTCGCGTTGCGAGCTCTAGATTACACAGTAGTGGACTTCCCGCTGCAAATGTTCACTGGCCAATCGGTTGGGGTACCGAGGTGCTGAGGGCCCCACCTTGGCCATGTATGGTACTATGTACATTCATAGTAGTAAGACGACTCTTTGAGATCCGACCCAACTTGATGACGATCAACTTGATTATTATGCTCATTATGGGCCTCTAGATTCATCGTCTTGCTATCAGTTGCAATACGAAATATTACTTATTCCCCACAAAGGTGTCCCAGTATCATTAATAAATATCTCGTTGCGTGGCCGTTACCTGACGCGTACTGTAGGTGCTTGATCTAGGTCTGTCTACTTACTTTCGGAAAATGCCAAATTTGCCATCCTTCTCGAATGTATCGAGCCACTCGCGCATACCCGCCACGACCTCGTCCATGGTAGTCGTTTCAATGACACCATCCTGCCAACTAAAAACAGCATTCACAGGTCCGTCCTCCAACCCGAGGACGTTCAGGTTAAAGGTCGGTCCAGCAACGTGGACGGGCTGTGAGAAGAGCGCCCTCGTAATGCGCCAGCCCCCACGGTCCTCCCCAATGCTGCCCTTGATCGTCCCGATGTTAGAAAGGGCCCACGTGCCCGACCTAGGCTTTCCGAGCTTTTCCAGCCACCATTTGTTGAAATCGCCAATGTATTGCATCATCCCGACAACGTCGTCGTTGGGCAGGGTGGCGACCTTGGCCTGGATCTCGTTGCGCCACGCCGCGGCCAGCGGCCAGAGAAGCGCCTCCTCGGCGTCGCCATTCTCGTCATCGCGCAGGCCGAAGCCTGACCGTAGCTTGCTCACCGTGACGGCGTCCCACACGGTCTTCGTCCCCGTGTTGAGATCCGTCAAGACTCCCGTCAGGTTCATGTTGACGCCAGGAGGCAGCCTCGCCCATGGTAGGAGACTAATAGCCGTCTCTCCTGCGAAGGACGAGGCGACATGTGCAGGGACCCGTCTGGCCATGGAGGCCAGCGTGAGAACATGCAAGATACCGCTCAGGGTAGTCCCGTGGGCTCTGCATGCGACGATGAGACGGCGGACGGTCTGAGGGCTGATGGTGACCAGGCGGAGGTGGAGGGTGTTGGGCTCGATAGTCACTGGCTTTCCAGTCCAGGCGGCGGGCGGTGGTGTGGGTCTCAGCCACGAGGGGGCGAACGCGTCCCAGAGGGTTTTGAGAAAGTAGGACCAGGAGATTTTGAGGTCCACGAGGTCCTCCTGGCTTGGCGCGAGGATAGGGGGTCCGTGGGCGTCGAAGGTGAGAACGTGGTCCTTCAGCTCCGGCGGTGGGCCGTCGGAAGTTGTTGTGTTCAGCTCCCTCAGGAGCTCGCTGTGGAATACCGTGGTGCTCTTTCCGTCGGTGAGCGCATGGTGGCTTGCGAAAACCAGGTCGAGGACGAAATCCTCAGGTGCTGCTGTCTCGTCCTGAACGACAAGTAGCTTCCAGGGCGGGCGGTTCGCAATGTCAGGCCAGAGCTGTCCCAGCCTGCCCTTGATGACCTGCAGGACTTGCTCGTCATGCTGCGCTGGGTCCGTCATCGCCGCCACGGTCCTCCACTCCACGAAGTCCTGCAGGTCCATGGACGGCACGCTTACGAAGCATGCCTTGGTTGTATCCTCGCCTGTGATGCCGACTCTCAATCCGCCAAGACGAAGGACCAGTCGTGCCACGGCCTGCTCTATGACCTCTCGGACCAGTCGGCCCTGCAGCGCCTCTCTCTTGAGTACATACTGGCATGAATTCGCGATGCCCCGGTAGAAACCCAGATTGTGCCTCGAGGTTGAGTAGTGCTCCCTGTACAATGCAATTTCTTTTCTTCAGTAGATGCCTGATGTGGTAGAAGAGCACGAATGGACGGATCGAATGTGTCACATACATGAGCCCACACTGGCGGACGACTGTTGGCTTCATCTTGTTGTTGCTCAGCACTGGCTCGGCGTTCGTGTTCTCTTTGGCGGGACGAGAGCCAGCCGTTCACAGTAGATAGGGGTAATTCTGTATTGTACCTTTACTGTGACTGTTTACGGTCAGGAGGATCTAGATCCGCCAGCCTGGCACAGCAGCGCCTCAAATCACCCATGCACCTAGAACGTAAGCGCGTCAACCAACCAGGCAAAATTATGGAAATACAGTATCCATATTCCTTCATGCTTGAGATACCAATTGACTGACGGATCAGCATACCAAAACCGCGTGGTGGCAGACGAGAGCTTTGTTTTTATATGAGAGAATCTCCAATCGTTCATATCATCATCTTTGCTGCTGCTATGGCATAGCAAGTAGTACATACTACAACTACTGGTTGCTGTCTGACCTCGGACAGTTCCGAGGCCTCGGTCCAACATAAGCTACTGTGGTAGTGAACCGGGCACTAAATAGAGGGGCACAATGCGATAAGCCGATAGCATTGTACCCGTGAACCCTGCTAATTGACCCACAGGCGCGCCAACCCGCGCGCCAACCCCGTCACCAGCAAGCTGCAGTGAAAGCTGCCTACCATCCATAGCGACTCTTCCTCCCCAGGCCTAAAGGAACCTCTGATGCCAGCGCCAATCGACACCGAACTGCACCACCGACTTCACTTGTGTGGCGCACTGACAAACACACAAAACAGGCACCTTCTTTTCTTCTAGATTCTATTCCTACAGAACGCAATCGTTCGTACAGCGCTGCTGCAGAGCCAGCAGTTCTCCAACTCCAAATCCGCGACGCGCTTGGGATGAAGAAACGCGACGACAACCACGACCTTCTTTTCACTACCCACAGAGAATGCCGATTGTTGCGCCCTGACTTCCTGTCGTCGCATCCCTTCGAATGATAGGAGATGACCTTCGGAGACGAGAACGGAGAGGAACCGATCGTTCTGCGAACGCGCGCCAACGGTAGAGCCCAACTGCCGCCATTTGCGACCGCCGCCGACCACAGCGCAAAGACCCACGACCGCGCGCATGACGGTTTCGATTCCAAAGAAAACGATCGTCCCAACACGCGCGACCCCCAAAATACCATGGCGACCGGCGCCAGCCATACCAAGAAGCTGAGCTCAGGCTCAGCCTCAGACCTCCACTTCCTCTCACCTGAGCCCTCCCGCATCCCCCGACCAGCCTCCAGAGCGAGCGCCACACGACCCCCCCGAAGACCCTTGGAGCTCGACGAGTGCATTAGGATGGCACAGGAGAAGTTTGGCGTCAACTACAATCCGGGCTCTCCCAGCCCCGCTCCACGACCTACGGCCCGCATCGCTGGCGCCGCACACCGTCGCACGCCGACTATGCCCTTCACCGACAAGCCAATCGATATGGGCCGTGTTGGCGTCAAGCACACGCGTCGAGAAAGCACCCTCAGCGCTAAGGGAGCCTTGGGCGCCTTGT
The DNA here is from genome assembly GCA_014849955.1 of Cryphonectria carpinicola. NCBI lineage: Eukaryota > Fungi > Ascomycota > Sordariomycetes > Diaporthales > Cryphonectriaceae > Cryphonectria > Cryphonectria carpinicola. The sequence goes on along the minus strand of JACWRQ010000227.1, from coordinate 39,972 downwards.
CGCACGACAACGAGGAATCGGACGAGGAGTTTGCGCAAAAGATGCAACAGTTTGACGAAGCCGAGAAAAAGTTGAGAGCAATGAAGGAAAAGAAGACATGGGTCAAGCGCAATGGCGCCCCTTCCGCAGCCCGCAAGGCAAGCGCCTCCAGCGCCGATGATGGTAATGTTGGCAATGGCAGCTCGGGCAGTAACAAGAGCGAGGGCCCGCGACAGGACTGGGGTAAACCCGACTCATATTCCAAGGTCCTGCAGAAGTTTGCGAACAACCCAGAGTCTGCTGCGGCTTTCAACGAGAAGCTTGGCTTCGAATACGTCAAGGACGAACAGCGCTTGAAGAGGAAGTCCCACGAGCAGAGCACCAACATGACCGCTCCACGGGCAGGCACAACAACGCCTCCTCCCAACGATGGCTACTCTTGGCAGGTGGACGATGATTTCACAGCTGGAGATCTCCAGGTCTCCACCAGCCCCCCTGTGGGCTACGCACGCACGAACACCAAGATCGACGAGATTCGAGAGCTGGAGCGTATGTTTCCCGCGGAGAAGAAGAAGCGATTCAGCCCACAGCGCATAAATACCCGCCTTGACGAGATTCGCCGCCTGGAACTGGAGGCCGAAGACAGCTCGCCAATCACTCAGGTAGAGGTTACTGTTGCGCCTCCAATCTACCCACAGCCCACCACAGCAGGCAGTGACGAGGGTCGCGCCCAAGAGATTAAGGGCCTTTCCAAGAGGATCGCGACCATGACACGTCTAGATGCGACCCCCGAGAGTGAACCCAAGTCCAATGGTGAGGTGCCGCCCCGATTCAGCCCGCGTGTGAACTCGAGCCCAAAGGACAAATCGCAACAGAAGAGCAGTTTAGACAATCTGGACGGAGAGAAAATTCGGGACAATCCCGTGTCGACAACCTTCTCCGGTGCTTCTCGAAATGGCGACAAAGAACCACAACAACAACAACAACAGGGTGGAAACGACATCGATGCCCTACAGGAGCGTGAGCAAAGGGTTCATACTCCGGCAAAAGAAGACTCCCAAGACTTGCTCAGAAGATTGGCTAGGGCATCCAGCAAGAGTCCGAGCCCCAGTCCACCGTCGCAGGATCAAAAGGTTCTCGATCCTCAACGAGAGCAAGAGCAAAAGGTGGAGGCAGTACCCATCGCGGTCGACAGATTCAGTACTTCAGCTGTTAAGGACATCGAAGTGGATGAAGGCCCCGCAGCGCCCGTCTCTCTCGTAAACAAGACGCTCTCACCTTCAAAGCACACAGTCGGCTTCAGCGGCATCTCGCGTTCAAACTCCAACAACTCGGTCGCATCTAAGGCGAGTATTGTGTCCTGGGACCCCACTCCTCGCATCCAGGCCGAAGCTAAGCTCTTCGCACTGGGAAACGATTCGGAACGAGGATCATTCCGTGCTCCGTCACCTATGCCCGACTCTGATCTTGACGATGAGGAAGAGGAGGACAAGGATGCAGATGAGACACCGCGACCTAACAAAGTCGACCCTCTCGCCATGCCCACACCCGTGGTCACTGGCGCCTTCATCGAAACACCCGCCCCTGCCAAAGCTGAGCGGGGCGGTCGCTCCCCTTCTAGATTTCTGTCGCCAGAAAAGGGCGTTCCAAAGATTCGAGACCTTAGCACGTCGCCTTGGGCAACCCGGTCTGAGGGACACCGGCGGCCTACCCGTCAATCGTCGCCCAGAGACACAAGAAGAACCAAGTCGACCTCGCGTCTCCGCTCTCCATTGAGGAACTCAGTCAAGCCACCCACGGTTGAGGACGATCTTCGTGACATCCTGAAAAAGAATGACTTGGATGATTCGACCCTGGACGATGTGACAGACCTGGTCATGTCTGCGTCGGATCCTGAGAAGCTTGTGGAAATGCTCAAGCCCAAGTCTGAGGGTGACATGGATTACCTTCTCCAGGATGAACAGCTGAGGAGGCTGAGTGGCATGAGCGAGGCGTTGAAGACGGGCCTAGCAGGCATTCGCACGGCCCGGAAGGGCATCGAACGCCTCGAGGGCCAAATCTCCCGCCCCGAGAACCAGTTATCCCCAGCTACCAGTGGACGTGCCACTTCCACCAAGAACGATGACTTTGCCTACATTCAAGTCCCAATTCCACGCCTCTACCGTACGAAACCCAAATTTCGACCTACTCTTCTCGGTTTCCTCTTCCTGCTTTTGAGTTTCTGGCACATATACTGGGCCGTGGAGAATGTGTTCTACGACACGTGGGGCAAGCAGAAGGTCTGCTACAGAGGCTCGCCATGCCGCTGGGATATGGATGATCCCGAGTATGGATTTGTTATCCCTGTCAAGGTCGACGAGTGGGTTACTGGTGGCGCAATCCGTCCGCACGCCGCTCGATGGCTGGAGGAGGCTCAGGACAGCTGGGCAGATTTCGAGGACTGGCTGACTGGCACGGACATCCGCAAAGTCAATCATCAGGCCATCAGAGACTCAGCAAAGAAAAACCAGTACTGGCGACGAATTGAAAAGAAGGGCTTGTTCCCCAAGTGGAACCCGGATCCTTGGATGCGCCCGCAGTTTGAGGCCTGGGAGCATGAGGCACAGGCGAGAGAGGCGGCTGAGGAACGTGCTGCACTGGGATATGATGATCCAGATGAGTCTGCAAACGACAGCGAAAGCATGGATGAAGACCAGCCTATCTCTAGGGATTCACCAACGGTCGACTCCTCAGGTTCCTGGTGGTAATACAATCAATCCTCTGCACGCGACAAGAGGCGGTCTGGAGGAGGGGGCGACTTTCGAGCGACCTGTGCTCCTACTCGGGGAAGAACCATGGACTGTCGATCCGGAAGGGAAGCTCGGCGAGGAGCTTCAAGTAAATGTGTGCGCACGAAAAGAGTGGCTCCGACTCAAACAAAACGGTCTCCAGCAATGCCGCCCAGCTAGGAACACCCGCGAGCAGGGCCCAGCATATCTTTACACAAACTGATTCCTCTACAAACACATTACTAGGAGTTTCGAGCTGGACTTCTTCTTCTGCGGTCAGCAGCTCCAGTGCACCAACCTCCCCCTTCTCCAGATGCCAAGGACCTCTCTCTCTTCCCCTTGACCGTCAATCAAACCACCACTTTCTCACCAACTCCAACACCAAAAAAAAAAAAAAACCCCCCGCCCTCGCATGGTTGGGGTTTAAACACGATGAACAAAAACCACGCCAACCTACAAATTCAAATTCCCGACAACCCACACCCAAC
>JACWRQ010000227.1:413-36727 GCA_014849955.1 Cryphonectria carpinicola | reverse complement strand
AGAAAGAAACCCCAGAGCCCCAACCCCCACCTCTTCCAAGAAGCAAAAACCTCCCTCCCCCCCCCTTGACCAACAAACAAACAAACAATTAAAAAAAAAAAAAAAAAAAAAAAAAAAAAAAAAAACCCCCCGAACTCGAATGGATGGCGACGACATACGATGAATACTATCGGCGTGACGCATGCATTACAGTCTTGCGAGCTCCTATGCTTGGTTGGTCTTTCAACAGGATTCGAAAACACCCAGGCACTCTTACTAGCGAGATTCACGACATCCCCTACCCAACTACGTGAAGGGTCAACCAAGAAACCAAGATCGTGTCTCTGCACTTTTTGTACATAAAAACAACTGTATTATCACGCGTCAAAAGAAAGAAAGACAGAAAGAGGTATCGGGGGAGCTGCATGATTTCGCTCCTGGACAGTTGCATTGCGATGAGCCTCACACGAGGGAGAAGGGGAAAAAATGCCTTGGGGTTTGGCGTTTTCAACCTTTTTGAACAGGATGGAAAAAATTTTGATTTTCAAAGGAAAGCATGGAGTTGGCGGTAGGCCTTTTCGATTTTTCTGATTTTTTGTTCCTTCGCGACCCAAGAAGGAGTGTACACGGCGTTGGATCGAGGAGATCTTGAATGATTTCACTGCATTGCGGATCTGTGCAAACGTCGAGAAAGAGAGAAGAAGGGGGTTATCGTGTTTTCTTTTCCCCCTGCACTTCTCCACAAGTGCAAATGGCGTTTGGGAGGAGAAGAGCATGTGGTTGCTCCTCTCCCAGTCATGGCTGAGTGTGGATTTTCTCGAGGGAGGGCAGGGTCTTGGTTTGACTAAAGATGAGAGTGCAAGCTGTGGAACATCACGATGCGGCCATGAAAGATGGAACGGGAACAAGTGGAACCATCGAGTGCAAACTATGGGATGCGACTTGGGACGACATGTGGAAAGGGGAAATCGATGCCATACTCTCTCAGTACAACAACATGCTTTGCGTCGTGTGTGGCATAGGTTGTCAATAGTTGTCAATACGAGAAGATGTTCTTGAGAGAAAAACGCAAATACAGGTCAATTTCTGTGCATCCACCCGCACGCAGAACGGCTATTCTAACCATGCAGGCCTTCTTTGGGGACTCAAACTCCTCTCTGGTATGCTTTGCTCATGAACCCCTTTACGCCACTGCTAAAATACAACCGCAGATAACCCTAGACAGAACGAGGTGAAGAAGGTATTGCTCAAACTCCCTGCGAAAATGCTTGCGGATAAACACCCACAGAGATAAGACAGAACACTTCGAAAACCGATGGACTCAGGCTGCAGAAGCACCATCCAAGGCGGCAGCACCAGAAGAAGAATGGTCGTCGTCACCCATGTGCTCGGGGATGGCGGGCGAATCGTCAGCACTCGGAGCACCAGCAGCCATGCCCTCTGCCTTCTTCTCTTTCTGTCCAATGAGGGGCAGCACGACGTTGGTAGCACTCGCGCCCGCCTCCTCGGCGCTCTTCATCTCCCGCTCTTTCTTGATCCGGAACCACTGCGACGCACGGGTACAGTTCTTGCTCCACGCCGCACGGCCGACATTCTCCCAATTCTCCTCGATCCAGGTCTGGGCGCGGTCGACCACAAGCACACCGTTCTCGTCTCGCAGCTGCGGGGTCTCGATACCGTGTTCCTGCAGGCCATTCTCGTCCTCGATGATGATCTGGACCAGCGCGCTCCGCAGCGTGCCCCGCCAGCCCCGCTCTATCTCGTCGACTGTTGCGCCGGAGCCCTCTTGAGGTGGGGGTAGAACGTGCGAGATGTCCTCGGGGATGGCCATGTCATGCTTGATGAGCTTGTTCTTGACGAAGATGCGCGCCTTCTCACTGCTCCACGCAGCCAGCTGGGCTGCGTATCGCGCCTCGGAGCCGGGGAACTTCTCGAAGGCAAGGCGCCGGACCTGGTCGCGCACGGTGGCCTTGGTGTGTGTCTCAGGATCGGGCGTGACGAAACGGCCCGTGGCGACGCAGTGTGGGATGAAGTCCTCAACCCAGCGGGCGAAGACGGCTCGCTCGCGCATGCGTTCTCGGTCGCCCGGATCGAGTTTGACTTTGGCTGCGGAGGCTCTCTCGCTGTCCTTGCCGTCATCTGGGACGGCAGAACTGGTCTCGTTATTGGGTGCGTCAGGCCACAGGGTGAACCAGCGGCAGCTCGCGGCATACTCGAACATGTCGTCGACGGAGGGGAAGGGTGATGTCCACTGGCCAGCCTCGTGCTCCAGGGCTAGAAAATCAAGAAGCTCGGTGGGGGTTTTGGTCAGAAAGACGCGGGCTTTCTTCTTGTCCCGGTCCTCGATCTCGGGAATGCGGATGTAGCAGGCCTCTTCGTCGACAGTGAGGCCGAACGGTCGGAGTATGGAGCCTAGGATGATCCACAGGTCGCCATGGGCATGTTTGCTGCGAATACACTCAGTATTTGAGGAAAAAGAAAAAGATGCTGACAAGAAAGACATATAACTCACAAACAACGCCACTCCAGCTCCTGGTTGGTAGCACACAGGCGAATGTCGACCTGAATGAATCGAGTCTTGGCCTCGAGCTTGGGCTCCGACTCCGACTCGCTGCACCTCTCATCCTCGCCAACAGGAGACGTTTTGCCAGCGGCCTCATGTGCCAACTGGCGCGCCATCGTGGGACCACTGAGGTCCTCGGGCCAGGGGATTGCGACGTTCTTGGCCATCCCCGACTTCCCTTGCTCGGAAGTCTGGACGGCCTTGAGCGCCGCCTCCACCTTGGCCCAGATGGCCGTCTTGTCGCTGCAGGAGGAGTCCTCGAGGCACACGAGGATGTCGATGTCGCCATGGCTGTCCTTCTCAGGGCCCTCGACCAGGGCCTTGACGGCCGGGAAGAGGGGCCTGAGGGCAGCAAAGCAGGCAGCGAGAGTGGTCTTGTAGACCTCAGGGATCATTCTGGGGGTGTAGAGGGCCCGAGGGCCAGAAGAGAAGGCTTTCCCTCCCATGATGATGATGATGATGATGATGATGATTATTGATCGGAGTAGCTGCGTTAAAGAGAAAAGGCTGGGGTGGGGGGAGGAGGTAATAAAGAGGGGAGGGGGGATGGCAAGTGATAAGAGAGGCCCTGGCACTGAATAGAAATTCGATGGCAGCAGTATTGTTGTTTCTTTAATATGGTGGGTAGCCATATGTCGAGGCCTCATGGCTTAGCAAGCCCTAGAAAAGAATTCCAAGTTGTCGATTCCATAAACTTTTGTTCCCTGTTTTACATCTCATATCGAGCAAAGGTTTGGTTCCTTGGTCCAGTCCCTGTACTAAAGAGATGTGCATTGTGCGTGACCAAATATGCTGGTTGAGGCTATCACGAAGTTCTTGGGAGCAGAACAGGATAGAAACAGGAAGCTACATGGAAAGGAAATATTTGCTCAGCACAGAGGTAGAAAGAAGGGGGAAGGAGGCATCCGGAAGTCATGGCAAGAGCTGGGTGACTCACTAACCAGGGGTAATTAGAGGGTGTCACACAGCCAGGGGATCAAGTTGAAGCCTGCCCTCTCACCAAATGTGTCGAGGAATGTGAGCTTCAAGAGATGAACACCCCCCCAAAAACTATCGAACCTTTCCACATCGATGCTGCATGTATAAGTACTTTGGGGGTATGTTCTGGAACCCTGCAGACTGAAATAATTAATTACCAGGTGAGATCCCAGTATTTGAGGTTGCTTGGAAAGGTGGGGGGGGGGGGGCAAATTGATTACTTGGATGTAGGCACTTGAACCCAGACTGGTACAGATCGAAATGTTATTAATTAAGGGTTAAGTTTCAGAAATGTTCGGATGCTTCTCATTCTTGAGGATGATTTTTTTGGGGCATTGAAAGCAACCACAAAGCTTTAGAGGAACAATAGACATGGTGCTTGGATAATACAAAAATGGAAGATGGTATAAATTTTATCAAGCCATAACTTACAAGGAGTTTCTATATTCCTATTTTCTTTGTTAATATAAATTTCAAACTTGGAAAGAATTTAGAAAGAAATGATGTATGCAGCATCTCACTTTTTAAGGAAGTTGTAGACTATATCTGTTGCTGATTTCATAAATGTTCCATAGAAAACCAAGCTCATGATCAAAATGAAGAGTAATCCATACTATTCAGATACTTGACCAGCGATAAGTAAGTATGTAGCAGGAAATACACTAATGAGAACGAAAAATTAACATGTGACAAACCATTCACCTCCATCGAGTGCATGGTCTGAAAGACTGCGGCCAGAGCTAACAATCCTACTTCCAGAGCCATGATGGCCCGGAAGCGCACCACCTCCTTGTCCCAGGAGAGCATTTTTGAAGTCAACGTCCACCTGCCCATGTACACAAGACTTCCAGCCATTCAAGGTGTTAGGAAGTGAATCTACCTAGTATGGCATAGTTTTGACAGCACAGAGTGTGATAAAGCACACAGAATAGGAAATATTCAAGATTTGGAAATTGTCATGATTAGGGGCCTGTTCTCTGAGGGAATGCTCCGTGATCTTACTATAGATACTTAGTATGTATAGTGACTTCACAAAGACATGGGTTTTTTTGTGCCCAAATATAGCCTTGCTCATCTGACCCAGCTTGCTATTTGACAAGGCACACAGGTAACCTAGGTATGTGCTAGATTGGCTTATCATCTCTGTTCGGGGGCGCTGTCGAACTTTGACCATAGCAGAGTTTAGTGTAAGGTCTTCATGCCGGCAGCCTTGCACTCCTGTGACTTCGAATCCTATCCGTCTGGCTCCCCGAGTAGTTTGTGTGTTTTCTGCATCTGGAACTCCATGCTGGCTCAGTTGCTGACACTATAGGGCTTCAGATACTCCGGGTTGTTCTCCATCTCCTCCTTGACCTGTCCAACCAGTCAGCATTGTCGTTCCCATACCAAGTTGGAATTTGGAATATTGAACTTACGATATCAAGACCACCCACCAGCTCTCCATCGATCCACAGTTGTGGGTAGGTAGGCCAGTCGGCAAACTCCTTCAGACCCTGCCGCACCTCATCATCTGCCAGGATATTGAAGAAACCGTACTTGACCGAGTTCTCCCTGAGCATCGCGACCATCTGCCTCGAGAAGCCGCACTGCGGTGCGCTTGGCGTGCCCTTCATGAACAACATGACGGGGGCCGCCTTGACCAGTTCCCCTAGACGCTTGTTCAGATCCTCCTTGGGCAGCTCCTCATCCAGGGCATTGCCGTCGCCTTCCCTCGCCGCTATGCCCGAGGCGGCAGCAGCGGTACCGTTGGCGCTGCCGTTTGTCGGTGCTGCGCCCGGCGCGTTGGGCTTGCCGGCCCAGCTCTCGATCGCGTTCCTGACCTTGACCGCGCTGCTGCCGCTGACGGTCTCGAGCACCTTGCCTTCTTTCGATATGACCAGGAAGGGCACTGCTGTGACGTCGTACTTCTCGCTGATGTCGGACAGCTCTTCGGCGTTCAGGGACACCCAGGCGGTGCGGTCGTCGGCGGGGTACTCGGCGGCGAGGGTCTTGAGGACGGTGGCCATCTGGGCGCAGGGCGCAGCCCAGGGCGCGTGGAAGGAGATGACGAGGAGGGTTGTTGGAGGGAGGGAGGCCTGGAGGGCTTCCCACTCGGCGTAGGAGGTGATCTCCTTGATGTTTGCCATATTGCCGACTGACTGACTGACTGACTGACGAGGGGTCAGGGAGAGAGGGTGGGTATGCGCGACGAGGACTTCGAAACAAGATTGCCACTGAGGCACCCCAGGATGATGCTGATGTGCAGTTGTGTGTGACTGTGACCTCAAGACTCGAAACCCTTCTTTTTCACCTCTTTCGTCTTCTTCCTTGCCTTTTTTCAGGCTCTCTTTGTGATTATTCAACAAGTTTCTCAGCCTGGTCGGTTGTAAAGATTTAGGTGGGTGGTGAGCTCCGATTCAGGTCTAAAGTGGCAGCGGTTGATTGAGAGAAAAGTAACCCCGCCGTCAAATCATCCCTGTGCATCGCTAAGACAATTTGCTGATTGGTGCCAGACCTTGCGTCATTGGGCTTTGTACAGTCTGCGGTGCACGGACCCCTATCAACCTGTGCCAAAGAATGCTGCCATGGAGGCAATCAAGGGTCTGAATGCCCAATTTTTCTTTTTTTCTTTTGAAATTTTGGATGGCAAATTCAACCTTGCTTTACTTCTCCAATCCCAGCCGCCCAAGATGGTAGACGGAGCACTGTCACATAAGGCTGGTCATACATACATCCTACCCTACACTGGGCACTCTTAGGATTTGGTGGCTGGCCTACCAATGCACGATGATGGCACCGTCTTCACGGATATCAAAAAACCGAAACATCAAACTCGAATAGATTCGAAGAGGATCAGCGAGCCTTCAAGGGTTCTCTCGTCTTGTGGCGTCTCGCCACCTCCTCATCTGTGTGTCTGTGTGGACTTGGGAACAAGAATTTCCAGCAAGTCGTACGCAGCCTTTTGGGGCCGATTTGCGGCATGTCAGGACTTGAGAGGCGCTGGGGAAGGCCGCGTCGTAGTGGGCTGTGCCAGCAAGTGCTCGCCCCATGCCACCAAGTCTACAGCCAATGACGGTGCGATCGCAAAGTGTCCCTGGCATGGCGGACCAAAACCCGTTTCAGAAGCGCGCGACTGCAGAGGGAAGATGCAATGCAATGCTACCGCAATCGACATGGATCAACTGGACACTGCCGCAACCGATCAGCTGGGAACAGCTGCAGTAGCCCCGCGCGCCCCTCGAGCGGAGCGGGGCCTGGGCCCTCCCATCATTGACTTTCGGTCTTACTGTTTACTACATGGAGCTACTGCTGGCTCGATGGAAGAGGCTTGCCGCAGGTGTGCAAAACCAGGCGCCGAATAGCTCTTCTGCTAAGCTCGCATGGGCCCTGGAGGACGAGCGCCTCCAACACGGCTTGGCCGGGGATACCTGCAGATGCTAAGCACCAGGGCTGGGGGCGAGGAGAGGGACCTTGAGATGCTCCAAGGTATCGACCCCTCAGACAACGCCACCCCTGTGACCGTCCGAGGGGAGGTGTCTGTACATGGGTGGCCACACAAGAGACAGCCCTCTGGCAGCACCTGGAACTCGCGAGCGACCCCCTCATCAATATGTCTGCGACCAGGTGGCTGGCTATTACGAGCTTCCAATTGATTGGTTGAGACGACTGGCTCGATGGCGGAGCACCATCACCAAATACACACGAGGGACGCGAGATATGCAGGAAAGCAAGATGCCGACCTTAAGGTTCATCTTATGGGGAAAAGAGGGTTGCGGAAGTAGCCGGACAAGAAACTGGGAAAACTGCCCTGGGCCTACAATTGTTGGGCTGCAACCCGTACTTGGTACAGCGCAGCACTGCCCGTGTGTACCCCCCAGTCCCCGCTTCTTTTGGGCCATGGAGACTCGTCATTTGACTCTTCTTCTTGGCTCCGACACGCGGATCCCGGGCGACCTTGCCTCCCACCCAGGAAGCCAAGGCGCTTGCATAAAACCCGCCCTCGCCTCTTCTCTCTCTCGTGTGTGGACGTTTGTTGGCTTCGCTTTGGTACTCTCCTACCACTTCGTTCAGCCCCATCCAGCGCCAAGTTCACTAAACCTCACCCTCATTATATAATTATCTATCTATATACGCAAACAACTCGTTACTATATCGAAACGATCGTCTTGAGCACTGCTTGGCGATACTATGTCTGCCCGCGACTATTATCAACAGGGCCCTCCTCAGGGCGGTTATCAACAGGGTCCCTACCAGCAGGGTGGCTACCAGCAGGGAGGCTATCAGCAAGGTCCTCAGTATCCTCAACAGGTCAGTCTCTGGTCCGGTAGCCTTCAGAACACTGCGCAGGACTAACAAGGGCTTCACAGTCATATGGCGGACCACCAGGCGGACCAGGCGGCCCAGGAGGGCCCGGCGGATATTACCAGCAGCCTCAACCGATGCAATATCAACAACAACCCCCTCCCGGAAGATCAGGCAATAAAGGATGCCTCGAGGCGATGTGCGCTGCTTGTTTATGTTGTGCGCTCTGTGAGGAGGGAGCGTGCTGCTTAGATTTGTGTTGCTGATCCTGTCATGTCTCCGTACGAGACTCGTTGCACATATTGTGAGAACATATCTCAGCGCTGGGCGACCACCTGGATGACAATTGGGACCTTGATGGAATTTTTTGGTTATATTCGATGGTCTAAGGGGGCAATGAGGCTCGTCTCTTACGAGCTTGTTTGTTGTCAAGGCTTTGGATGGGTTCATTTTGGAATACTCCGCCGGGGCGGCAAGTCCTGGGATGAAAACAGGATGCTCAAGCCTGCCTACGAAGCAGGATTTTATGAAGTATATGGTATTTTGGGTAATCTGGACTGGTATTTTGGATAATTTGAGTTGGCACGGCCTGGATCGTGTTCACGAACGACCTCGAATACCCAAGCTGCGTCCACCTTTTTCTACTACCATAGCTGTGACGCAATGATTGTCCAGCGCGAATTGACTGTGCAACGTCCTCCTGAAGCCCAGCTCATCACCGAGACCTCGAAACTGTCAAGAAATAGATCGCATTGCACCGAGTATGGTCGCATAGCATGTTACTCAGCACCTGTAGACTCGAAGTTCAATAGTGCCCAACGTTGAAGGAATACGAAGGTGCCAGGGTCGATCTTGTTGGCTGTGACATAAAACATGACCTCACACTGCGGCCCAGCGCCTGTACTATGAGTTTGACCCCCTGTAACTCCTTTCCCTGGTGGGGCCCCCGCTCTCTGACTGGGCAGCAAGCACTGATGAGCTGCTGCCACCATCGGGCCAGGGCCAATTCGAACACAATCCAACAACCCAGGTGCAGCTCCCATCTTCATCACGGTTGACACCTGCTCAGCCCCCTTTCGACACTGCGTACTCCATTATCGTCCGCACCATCCGACGAGCCCTCCAGTACTTCAGCAGCCGTCTCCTCCATACCTACCTCACGGACACTGCAGCAACCCCTTCAACTCATCTGATGCCCTACACTCCTTAGAACAGACATCATGGCATCGCTAAACTTGTCCACGAACGGACCCTCTATCAAGAGCTCCTACGAGGGCGTCGTCCACCGTGACCTCCGCAAGTCCGACTCACCAACCTACGGACAATGGGCCCTCTTCACGGTCCAGGCGCCCCTGATGAACGCTTTCCAGAGCGGAGGTGCACAAGAAAGCGTCCTCAAGGTTGAGACCAAGGGAGGTGAGCATCGGCGATCCTCTCAGCTCCGTGGTGTCGTCGTCGTCATGCTGACAAGCAGTCTGCACCAGAGGGCGAGCTCGCCGACCTGCTCGAAGACTTCAACGAGGGTCGCATCCAGTTCGCATTCGTCAAAGTCAGAGACCCCAACTCTGCCCTTCCGAAGAACGTCCTCATTGCTTGGTGCGGAGGCGGTGTTCCTGAGCGCACCAAGGGCTACTTCACAAGTCACACAGCAGCTGTGGCCAAAGTCCTCCATGGATACCACGTCCAGATTACCGCGCGATCCGACATCGACCTCGAACCAGCCAGCATCATACAAAAGGTCTCAGATGCCTCCGGTGCCAAGTACACTGCTGGCGGCTCCGCGCCGATGCCCGCCGCCGCGCCCGCGCCCCCTCTGGCCAAGAAGCCTGTCTTCACCCCCACCGCATCGAGGGGCGGCAGCTCTTTCAACCCCCTAGTGGCCGCCCGAAACCGAAAGGACGAGAATGTGGACGCAGACGGATGGGGCGCCGATGCACCGCCGGTAACTCGGACACAGATTGAGAAGGTCGAGTCAGCCTACAAGCCTACCAAGGTGAACATTGCGGAGCTGGCCAAAAACCAGGAGCCGTCCAGGTTCAACGGGTCAGGTAGACAGGATGACACTCCGAGCAATGTTGTCAAGGGTGGCTACCAACCAGTAGGCAAGGTGGACATCGCAGCCCTGCGAGCAGCTGCGAAGGAACAGGAGGACCTCAGGCCGACGCCAGTGAAGGGCTCGTATGAGCCTGTGGGTAAGGTTGATATCGCGGCCATTCGAGCTAGAGCGCAGAAGCCTGCCGAACCTGCGCAGGAGGAGGAGGAGGCACCGCGTCCCTCGCTCGCTGAGAGGACCGCAGCTTTCAAGCAGCCTGCACAGTCAGAGCGCCTGACCATTTTGCCAAAGCCCAAGGTTGCCAACAAGTTTGGAGGAGCAAGCACATTTACTGGCACCAAAGCCCCAACTCCTGGTGGACTCGGATTTGGTTCGCCCACTACTCCTGCTGCTGCCCCTGTTGGCGCGGCCAGCCGTACATTCGCGGATCAAGGAGGAAAGACCCCAGCCCAGCTATGGGCGGAGAAGAAGGCAAGGGAGAGGGGTGCATCGGGCTCAGGCTCGACCATCCAGCCTCCTGCGGCCTCTCCAGTGACTGCTCAAAAGAGCGGCGGCGAGTGGAAGAGCGGCTACTCAGGCAAGAGCTGGGCTCCTGTTCAGACAGGGGACTACGGCCGAGGCATCACGGGCCAAAAGACTGGTGACGACGAGGAGGTAGCCGGCGAGGAGCAGCCATCATCACCATCTGGCGGCGTTTCCGCGCTGCGAGATCGTTTCAAGGCGGCTCCTCCCATGGGTGGAGCTGCGCCGGCGATTCCAAGGGCAGCTACCGGTGCCAGTGACGAGGCTCCGCCCCCACCTCCTCCCGCCGACTCCAGCCGCCCAACTGGTGGGTTTGCATTGCCAGGCCTGCCATCCCGCCCCGCTGCCGACTACCAGGAAGCGCAGGAAGAGGAGCCTGAGCCTGAGCACGAGCGCGAGGCCTCACCCATCCGAGTTGCTGTTCCAGTTCCACGCGTCCCGGAGCCTGAGTTCGAACCCGCTCCCCAACACCTTCCTGAGCGCCCTGTTCCAGTTCCCGAGGAGATTCCTGCGGAGGAGGAGCTGCCCGAGGAGCAGGAAACTCATGACCTCGCACGAGGCGCTGCGACCGCAGTAGCAGAAGAGTCCTTTGGCCATGAGCAGGTGCAGGAGACCCAGGCTGCTGCTTCTGGTGGCCATCGGGCAGTGGTCGAGTACGACTACGAAAAGGCGGAGGACAACGAGATTGAGCTCAAGGAAGGCGAGTATGTCACGAACATCGAGATGGTCGACGATGACTGGTGGATGGGCACCAACTCACAGGGAGAGAGCGGCCTCTTCCCCAGCAACTATGTCACTCTGGTGCAAGATGACGGCGCTGGTGCTGCTCAGGCTGCTGCTGTGCCCCCTCCACCCCCCGCCGCCGCCGAACCAGAACCCGAGCCCCAGCAAGCTGCAGCCGGAGGCGCAACCGCAACTGCACTCTTCGACTACGAAGCCGCCGAGGACAATGGTAAGTTGCCAACGGATTTGTAATTATTTTGATCTTCAGCTAACAGGTCACGCAGAGCTTGGTTTTGCCGAAGGCGACAAGATCACGAACCTCGAGTTCCCAGATGAGGACTGGTGGTTTGGACACTACGGTGGGAAGTCTGGTCTCTTCCCGGCTAACTACGTCCAACTGGATTCTTGAAGAATTGTGCACGGAGAGATGTATAGGACGAATGACTATGCAGTCTAACCTATTCCAAAAGGTGGTATGACCTTGACATCGAAATTCAAATAACTATCATATGCTACACTATCTGCCGTTCTTTGCCCTCGCGTGTCCTCTAGCTGGAGTACAAAATGTTTGTTGTAACCACAAGTTTTGATATATAAACTATGCAATTCGTCCTCGGAGGGTTCTGGCTCTCAATTTTTTCAACTTATTTTTTTTTAACCCCTACTCCCTCCCTCTTCATTTTCTCCAAAAAAAATATGGTTCGAGTACATGGTGCTTTATTCTCCCAAAAAATGCTACGTCTTGTTCTTCTTTATCATACGCTTACCCTAGATGTGGCAGATTTGACGTCCACGTCGTGAGATATGTTTTTGGTGGCAGAAAGTACAAAGAGCGATATGCTTCCATCAGGAGGAACAGGCGCGCAAAGAAGAGTATGGGCGGCAGAGGGGAATGTGTAACCATGACAAGCCTCTGGACAGTCTTGCGACTTGTGTATCTGCGCAGTGCGGCGATGAACCAACCCAAGACCCCTGGGGCCGGTGGCCCGGTGGAGGTGATCAGAGCCGAAGCCCTCCACAGCCACATTTCGGCTCTGGTCGGGAATGGGAAGTTCCATTGCAGCAAGTGAAGACCGCCAAAGGCCATACCGCTCAGGGCTGCGCCTCCGACCCATAGCCTTAATGTTCCGTCGTGGGCCTTGACGCCGTCGTCCACCACGGGGCGGCTCAGGTTGCTAAAGCGCGCCCGCTTCCTGTTCTGGCCCGGCATCAGAACCGCGAGCTGGCGCAGCTCGTCGTGCGTGGGCACCCGCGCGGCGGTGAGGTAATACGGCGCCTCAATGTCCTGCGGCTTGAACCAGTTCATCAGGTAGATGAACAGCGCAAGCACGGAAAACGCCAGCACCATGATCTCGAGCGGGCTGGAGGGCAGACCCGCTACCTGCCGCGAGATGAGGTCGACCATCAGCATCAGGACCTGCCAGATGGCCGCCAGCTTCACCAGCGTGTCGCTCTTGTCCCGGTCGCGGATCATGTCCTCGGTGACGTAGGGCAGCCCGGCGAGCAGCCCCGTCCTGCGCGCCGCCAGCAGCTGCGCGGCGCTCAGCGGGATCGTGTCGCCCTCGAGTGCCGTCAGGTTCCCCACTAGCGTCACCCTGTCCTTGCCCGACGGCAGAAAGTAGCCGCCGGCCGTGGACATCACCTCGCGGATGACCGCCTGAGACGTTGTGGCGAGCTGTGCGTGGGGCCGCCACGCCACGGGCCCGTACCGTGCCGCAGCGGTGGTGATCTCGCGCTCGCTGAACTCGCGCATGTGGTCTTCGGTGGCACGCTGGCCACTGAGATAGCGGGCTAGGATTTCGAGTCGACGGCTGAGCCACTCTGCTCTTTGGACTGCTGCTGCTGCTGCAGCAGCACTGGGAGCTGGCGGCGCTGGACGAGCTGGGGGTGGTGCTGAGGGCGGGGATGTAGATGGCTCCTGGGAGGAGGTGATGGATCCCGTCGTTGAGGATGATGATGAGGAGGAGGAGGAGGACGAGCTGGATGAGACCGGGTGTTGTGATGCTGCACCTGGAGACCCTAGTCCCGCTTCGAGGTCTGCAGGAGAGGATGAACTCTCTTGGCTCTGCCGTTGATCCGAGGAGATCTGGCTTTGTCCATCCTGAGGGCTGGCTACTGGATTATTGCTACTACTATTATCATCATCATCATTGTTATTATCAGAGGGAGACGGCGAGCTGTCTGCAGCCTGCGCCTGGGGCTCAGCATCGGTCGCCTTGTCGCCAATCTCATGTGGGATCTTCAGAATGAAGCCACCCATATCCGCCAGACATGTGTGGTAGCGCGTCCAGGGCACACCATCCTCATATGCGAGCTCGAGCAGCAGAGGCGTGTGAAGAACGCACGACCGCAGGTCCGTGATGGCCTTGCCAAACAGCACCTCGGGGGCCAGCAGCGTGATGACCATCCATCGTATCTTGGTCCAGACGCCCCTGAGCACCTTGCGGATCCTCTGCGGCCGGGTCTGGGGTGCGGTCTGAAGGGGGATGTTGAGGCGCAGGATGGACCACTGTGGTGGGCCTTTGATATTAGAGATTTTTGATCTGCTTCTGCTGTGTGCGTACTTCCTGTGTGGGTGGGATGGAGATGGACCTACAGTGCAGAGGAGGAGGATGGACAGGCTGTTGGTGAGAATGTCGAGTGTATCGCGTTGGTTGCCGGCGTTGACGAAGCCCGGGGTGCTATTTGGGAGAGTGCAGTTCGAGTCGAACACAATCATCGCCGAGGACCAATAAAAAAAACTTTAAGACTTGAAGAATGCAGACATTGAAGAGATCCAGGTCTTGAAATATTTAAATGTGCAAATATCTAAGGCTTTAAAGTTTCTCATCATTCAAAACATTAGAGATTGAGTATATGAATGTTTTGGAAGCTTTTAAGAACATAAATGTTTAGAGAAAGAGACCTGAAACCTTGGCAACCACAAACCTCTATAAGTTATTGAATTTTTGTGTGAAACCTTGTTGGAATGGGTGGCTATGCGCCAGTTATTTGGGTAGGTACAAATCTGCAGGATCGCCCTCGGATGCGGGCATGAATATGCACGTTGGTGGTGCATTGTGTAAAAAAGGAGTGACGCCTCACGCTTTGGGTGGGCTGAACAGCACTGCTGTGGGAACATGGTACATGTAAGTGGTAGTGGAATCCTGCTCTCTCTCTCTCTCATATATCATTTGTGCCTCTGTAGATCAGAGGATCTCCGCCCCTCCTTGAGACGCCGACAATGCTATGGATTCCTGGTTTGTTGGATTAATGAAAATGCCAACACAGCAGAACTGAATTTCCACAGAGAGAGAGAGAGAGAGAGAGAGAGAGAGAGAGAGAGAGAGAAAAGACAGGTAAGATTTCATCGTGAAGGGCTCCAGGTTGATGCATCTTGCGCGCCCGTCTAAGCGCCCGGATGATACTCTGCCCCACACTGCTGTGGGCGTACGTAGGAATCTATTGGGTATCTCTCGAAATGCAACACTGCCCCTCCCCCCAGGTGACATCCTGGATGGTCTGCCTAAAAAGGCCCCCAACCCAAACTTTACCAGGGCTCAAGAGCATGGCTATGGCGGTGCTGCTGAGCTGTGGCGAGAGGAGTGACGCACTTTACAGGTGGCTGGCTGGTGAGAAAAGGAACAGACATATACATATGTATGTGCGCTGTGTATATTCTTTGAAACACAAGTCGAGATCGCTTTCGTATTTACATCGGGGGCAACTAACCACCTGTACTGAATCAAAACACTGGCGTTCCACCATTGACGGAGGGAAAAGAAAGAAAAGACAGAGGTTTTTGTGAGCGAAGCCGTCTAGTCAATAACACCAACACCAGCCTCAGCAATGACATACTCCTGCACCCATTGGTACGTCTCGGCCGACGCGATGGTCTTGCCCTCAAAGTCGGAGAAGAAGCTCGTGGTGGAGCTGGAGAAGGTGCCCGAGCTGCCGAACCCGTTGATCTGGCAGTCCCGGCCCAGGTATGTGGCGCACGCCTCGTTGGCCGTCGTCGAGGGCGAGGTGAAGTACTCACCCTCTGGATCGGCGTCCAGGATGGTGGGCACGTTCTGGAAGACGCTTCCCTCGACGAGGACGTAGCCGCCGGCGCCGATCTCGAACGCGTGGCCTGCGGAGTCGTAGTCGTACCAGTAGTTGTTGACGGCGTGCAGGAGTGTGTTGCCCTCAACCTTGGGCGAGCGACCCGAGAAGTGGTGGATATAGTTGCCCTTGAGGGTGACGAGGTCATCGGACCCGTCGAAGAAGAGACCCCAGTACGCATAGCTGTCGCAGTTGGGCGAGTATGCTACAGGAATAGGGTTCAGTACACAAGGAGAGGAAGAGGAGGGGGAGAGGGGAGGAAGAAAAGAACTGCTTACAGGTTGTGCCGTCAAAGTTGTTGTATGTGATGCTCACACGGGCGTCTGCCTCAGTACCCAGGACAATCTGCTGGCGACCGATTTGTGAGATCTGGAGTGAAGCACACACATACAAGGTCAGTCATTTATTGGTTCACGTTGCATGAGTGTTTTGCTGGGCGCCGTATCGGGGATGGAGAGAGAGAGAGAGAGAGCGTACCGTAACGTGGTCAATCCACACCAAGTCACAGTCGTCCAGGGTGATAGCATCACCTCCCCATACGTACTTGGGGTTCAGGTCGGTGATCTCGATGTTCTGGATGATGACATTGCTCGCACCGCTGACGATCCTGAGGCCGCGGCCCTTGATCACACCTGAGCTCCCAGAGCCGATGAGACTCTTGTCGCTGGTGATGGTGATGCCGAGTGTCGCAGCAGGATAATACTCGACCGTCACCGAGGCCGCGTCCGGCTCATAGTTTGTGCACCAGTCGTCCTGGTTGATGGCTTCCTGGCAGGCTGACCCGGTGCCCCAGGGGGCGCACCCGGTAGCGGTGACCTCTCCGTCGGTGTCGGTGAAGTCAAAGGTCTGCTGCAGGACAATGGTCAGGGGCTCGCTCGAGGACAGGTACGAGACAAGCTCGTCGGTGGTCGTTGGATAGACCGTGGACCCCGAGGCGCCACCCGTGGTGCCGGCCGCGAAGCCCTCAGGAGAGCCCACGACGGCCTCTGTGGCCCTCTTGCCGAGCCTGACGCGCTCTTCCTGTCTCGCCTGGATCTGCTCCGGGGTGAGAGCCGCGCGGGCAACAGTGGCGGCCAGGGCGGCGGCCAGGAGGATAGATGGAGACCTCATGATGTTCTCGACTCTTGCAGCAAACTCTGTAACAAGCCTGAGGGGACAGAGATCTTGGACGAGGCGAGAGCTTCCTTGCTGACCGACAAGGCACACCTGAAGAGAGGCAGAGGACTGCAGATTTATAACCCTCGTGACCTCTACGGGCCTCGAGCGTCACCGTACTGTATTCATGTACGTCCTGCTTCCCATAGCTCTCTGCTTTGCAGCAAGCTCCGCCTTGGCGACCACATTATCGTCCCCCTACCCGCCCATTCCATATCGATGTGACTGAGCATTGCTTAGCCACTCGATACCAAAATGGCACAACTCTCACTTGAGGGCTCACTCGCTGCTGCTGCTGCTGCTGCTGCGGCTGCTGCTTGCTCTGTGTGTGTGTGTGTGTCTTGTCAGCGCGGTTTGCGACGGTGCGTGTGGCCACAAGACTCCACTGATAATACAGTCTTCTATTACCTACCGCATTCGCAGCCCATCTCCGCACACACTGGACGTGACTGAGAACTTTGATCTGACTCCGTGGCCCTCTACGGCATTTCTTGCTCGCCACGATCGTGGTTGGCGGGAATAGCCTCAGAGGTTTGGCGGGAACGCGGCAGTCCACCAATCTGAGCGCTTGTCAGCCTGACATTTGAGCTACTTTTCTTGGCATGGAACGCCATGTGCCAGCGGTAAAATGCCATATTCGTGATGGGGTCAATAAAGCACTTTAATTACTATAGTAGATTAGGGAATATCTCCCACTGCAGGAACAAACCTGCCGTGCCTGAGTGGCACATGACCTAAGCCCGGAATTGAAAAGGGAAAGGGCCCGGTCACACAGCTGCGCCTGCCCATTGTTGCACTGCATGCACACTGCAGCAGCAGAAGGAGCGAGGTTGCTGAGTGGCGCGCACACTTGAATACCTGCAAGGGACAAGGAGCCACTCACGCCACGACACTACTTGGCTCAGGTCATGTCAGTCACGATGGCCTGCTGCACCTCATCGCCTGGAGTTGCTCTAGGAGTTTTTCCGGCGCTGTCCAGTAAGCTTGGCGCGCTTGGCACAGCTGGGGTAAGGGGAGCAAGTACTATAGATAGGTCCGCGGGGAAAACAGATGAGGCCATCACCAACCGGATTTGTTATATGTGTGCCGTCAATGATTTAATTACTAATTGTAAATATTCGCTACCTCCTTTGTTGCTGCCTCTAGAGTCATGAATAGCATAGCTCAGCGCAGCCAGCATTGGTAACTGATGATGATGCCTAGGTTGGCCTGGCGAGGCATCGAATAACACGCTGTGGCACCCTGCCAAGTACTTCTTTTGGACAAATGGCCACCGGAAGGAGCGATCAACAGGGTCTACAATGCCTGCCTACAAGGGGACCTTGATGGTTTGACCCCAGACTGCCTCTGTGGTGTTTAGTTTGGTGGTGCAAGGAGAATACAACGGCGGCCTGGCAGGAGTCAATAGAGAATTCTTCGCCCGACTCGAGTCGACCCGAATCGAGACAGGGCCGGAGCTGTCTTGATGTCAACCACCAGTGGCTCATCCTCCTTTTCATTCGAGTATACATAAGAAATGGAGCACACGGCCTGGTCTTCACTGAAAATTGGGTCTTTTTTTTTCTTTCTTTTCTTCCAGTGTGGCAAGGCGCACTGCTACACGAGGCAAGGGCTTCAGCCGCCGTTCGGCTCGCTCAGGAATACAATAGGTATATCGACCTGCATCATCAAACCAGATTCATCATCTCAGGGGCATCCCTTTCATATCTTCCGACCCTTTGCGTGTGATGGATCAGTCTCCATCGAATGCTTTGCCTGGACTTCGGCTTCCACGCATGGATCTCTCTACTTGAGCCGACGCCGTGACTTTCCATCACGGTCATGGGCAGGCTGGAAAGGCCGCATAGAGTAATCTTTGCCGCGCAATGAGGGGCGCCTTTCGCATAGGGCAGTCTTATGCTCGACGCGGGATAGCGAGCGTGGTGCTACTTCAGTGCCTGAGCTCGAAGCCATGTTCATACCTCCTGGCGACTTCCGCAGGAGGGGAAGATTTCGAAATCGCCTTGTCTAACCACCATGATCTAAGGTCTCACATCTACGACGTGGAGCAGAAGCAGCAAAAAGTTCGTGGCGACATGCTAAGCGGACACGACAGAATTTCAGACGCGAGCATACAGCCATGGAGAAACAAACTTGGTCTATTGAGAAGTACATATTAGTATAGTCCATACAGAAAGCAGTCCTCACTTACACTATAGAGCGCCAGATTGGTTCCTTGGCAATAGGAGCATAGTAATTAGGTAAAAATACGAGACATACGAAGGAGAGAACAAAGATATCTTCCATACTATAATTTCTAACTAACTCTTTGGTACGCCTGCGTTCTTGTTCCTCGCTTGGTTGTAGGCGGCTGAGGTACTGTAAAGATTTCGGAAACAGCTAGCGATCCGTCCCGGCTTAAGCCGCACACAGCCAGCCACCCACCCCCGGCCGTGCTGAACAACGCCTGATAACAAGGCGATGCTCGTAGACCTCACAAAACACTTGTACCCCCCCCCCCCTCTTCCCCTTTCCACACGAATCAAGTGAAAACCCCTGAAAAATTCAGTTTTCTGCTTCTTCTTCTTCTTCTTCTTCTTCTTCTGCGGTTACGAGAGAAGAGACGTCGAGTTGCGAGATGGCCGGTCAGGATGGCGACGGCGACGACAACGAGAGCCGCTCGTATGGCGAATACCAGGTAGAGCTCTACAAGAACGGCGCTCTTCTCGAACAGCCGCCAGAGGTCACCACCGACCCGACCAAGCTTCAGGAGCAGGCGAGGAAGGCAATGCCACCGGGCCCCTTCAACTACATCTATGGAGGGGCCGGGGAGGGCGCCACCATGGATGCGAACCGGCTCGCGTTCCGACAGTGGAAAATCATCCCGCGGTTCCTGCGGCCTACTCTGCCGCGCGACCTGAGCATCAAGCTCTTCGGCCAGACCTATCGTGAGTCACTGCCTACCCTGCACATAGCCGAGTGAGAGGGTTGCCGCGGCGATCAGAACAAAGGAAGCAGCCTGCCCTAACGTCGAACGCCCTTTTTTTTTTTTCCTCCTTTCCCTACAGCAAGCCCTGTGGTCATGGCTCCAATAGGTGTCATGGGGACCTACCATGAAGATCGCGAGGTGGGGGTTGCTGCTGCGTGCGCGGAGCTGGGCGTGCCCTTTACGCTGAGCACGGCGAGCACCTCCAGCATCGAGGAGGTGGCAGAGGCCTCGGGCGAGGGCTCAGCAAGGTGGTTCCAGCTGTACTGGCCCAACGACGAAGAGTTCACGGCGTCGATCCTCAACAGGGCCAAGAACAATGGCTATACCGTCCTCGTGGTCACCCTGGACACGTTCACCATGTCGTGGCGGCCGCTCGACCTGGACGCCGGATTCCTGCCGTTCGTCAAGGGGCAAGGCGTACAGGTCGGCTTCAGCGACCCCGTCTTCCGGCGCAAGTTTGCTGAGATGAGTGACGGGGAGACGCCAGAAGACAACCCGTTCCTGGCATCGCAGGTGTTCATCGCCGACGTCTTCTCGGGAAACGCGCACAGCTGGGAGGACCTCAAGGTGCTGAGGAAGTACTGGGACGGCCCCATCGTGCTCAAGGGTATCCTCAGCGCCCAAGATGCCAGGCTTGCCCTGGAGCACGGCATGGACGGCGTCGTCGTCTCCAACCACGGAGGGAGACAGATGGACGGGGCGGTGCCGTCTCTGGAGATGCTGCCTGAGATCGTAGACGCCGTCGGCGACCAGATGACCGTCCTGTTCGACTCTGGGATCCGCACCGGCGCCGACATCATCAAGGCCCTGTGCCTCGGTGCGAAAGCTGTGCTCGTGGGGAGGCCTGTGATGTACGGGCTGGGCATACGCGGCAGGGAGGGGGCGCGACATGTCCTGGCCGGGCTGCTGGCCGATCTTGACCAGAGCATGGGCCTGTCCTGCGTGAAGAACATTGGCGAGCTCGACAGAGGCAGGTTGAGGAGGGTCATGTACGGTGGAGATGTGAAGGCCTCACTATAATAGCCTTGGATATGTATAGGCACTGTAGTGTAAGCACATAACTGGTATGCATATTATCCTTGAGAAACCATGATCTATAGCGGTCTGCTTGACTTTCCTCGGCTGGCTTGTTGTGGAACCAGACAGATGAGAGGACATTCATCCGGTTGTAGGCGGTTGCTTCGTGAGCACGGCACTAAACTGGTTGTGGACGAGATACTTTTCAGGTGACGTTAGGTGTCTGCGCCTTCTGGAGGGATGTTTCAGGGGGAAAGCAAGGGAGGGGTACTGTTACTTCTTTTTGGGGGGCGGGGGGGGTTGCTTTTTTGGAGGGGTTGACCGTTGCAGGCCATAGTAGTGCACTGAGTTTTGGGGGCGAGATCAGCAACTGGGCCCTGGGCCCGGCCGGATCATCATCGTCCCACACCGCTGCAGGCGCCTTAGGTAAGGAAGCTAAAGTACCTAGGTATCCCTCTCTAGGCCATGCCTTCCAAGGTTCGAGCTGCCTGAGAAACCGCGACTTCTTTGTCGATGCTTCAACCATCAACGAGTAATGGCATTCGTCCCCTCGGCTGGTGGCCATTTCAAAAGGTCTTGATCACCACTCTCGAGAAGCCTGACATCTATCCACCATTATTGACAGGCCTGCATTTTCTTGTTCCGGACCAGAAGTACGCGGCGCAACCGCGTTTTTTTGTACACGGCTCTCGTGTTGAAAACTCACATTTTCCTCGTTGCCCAACAAGTCACAAAACTCTGGAGCTACCCAGCAGCGACAACGCATCTTGCAGCCTGAAGGCACTCGTATTGGCTGTTCTGGGCCGCTCTCTTCAGCTCCAGGATTACTTTTGGACCTGCGAAAGACGGACAAGTTTTTCGTCTTGAGACACAAAATTTTCCCCTGCTTCGACAACGCTTTGGATCGTTGTCGCCCCCTCCCGTCACCACCGCATTTGTCTTTGTTTTGTTTGTTTTCTTCTTCTTCCCAACCCCCCCAATGCCCACAAGTGTAGTTAAGCTACACCCTGTTCTCTGTCGTCGTTCTCCGATGCTCTGCTGTCCGCAGACCCTCGAGAACCCGCCTTCTTCTCTCCCTTTTGTGTCTTGTCTGGGGTAGTTGGTAGTTGGACAGCCATTGCTTCCGGCACAATGGCTGACGGAAACTACAAGGTCCCCGTTGACATGATGGCTGCCGACCCAGGTGCGCCTACCGCTGACTTTCTCCCCCTGGATGACAGCGACAGCCACACACAAGACACTCCTGAAGATGCCCAGGACGACGATGGATCTGCTTCAGATGTGTCGATGGCAGCCGAGAGTGACGATGACGAGGACACCGCCGATACTTCCAACCTCCCCCAGCCACGAGCTGCCCAATCTGACCCACATCCCCCGGCAGCGGCAATAGAAAAATTCTACACTGTTGGACAAGAGGAGAGCCTAGCAAAGAAGCGCAAGTCTATCGAGGATGCGCCGGATCATGACAATGGGAGAAGAAGGACCTCGGGTTCGTTTAAAAAGGTGAAACTGGGTGACTCTGAGGCAGGGCCTCGCGGAGATGGCAGCTCCTTGAAAGACCCCTCTTTCTTACCCGCCGAAATATGGCATTCCATATTTGGTAATTGTCCTCCCAAAACTCTGGGCAGACTACTTGTTGTCTGTCGGCTTTTCAACGTGTATCTGGATCCTTCATCCACGATACAATGCGAAAGACCCCTTCCTCTTTCTCGCAGCTCTTTACCAATCCTGAAGCCCAACGCCATTTGGCAGGCTTCACGACGACGTTTCTGGCCTGGCATGCCCAGTCCATTGCAGGACAAGACAGAACTGTATATGTGGCAGTTGTCCCTGCCCAGTTCTTGCCAACACTGCGGCGCCAAGCCAGGTACACCTCAAGGGGGAGGAGGAGGAGGAGGAGGAGGAGGAGGAGACCCAGACCCTTGGCAGTCCGGCCCTGGTCGAGAGGGTGTTGCAATCATATGGGCATTTGCTACACGGCCTTGTGGTACCTGTCTTTTGAGCAAATCGATCAAGGTTGGTCCCGATAGAGTGAAGAATCTACGTCTTGGTTCTAACGTGCTTCCAGGAAATCGACATCCTGCTGTCGTCGTCTACGCCCAGTACCCTCATGGCGGCACTGCCATTCATATTCGTTACCCAGGAACTCCAGGCTGTATCTCCTGCCGTTGTCGAGAAGGGTCAGCCACCAGGCATTGGCCCCTTAACAAAACTTTACTGGTCCAGTCACGTGGATGACTTGAAGCAGGAGTTCTTTAGTGTAAAGGCCATGGGCCCTGCTACGGCTGAGGAATGGCTCAAGGGCCTGAACGGTCGTGGCCTGGAACGGCGTAACGATGCCTTCAGATGGGAAAAATGGGCGACAACCACTGACGGCCTGGGCCTGATGAGAACCGTCTTATATCCTGGAAACCGGCCACCGGCAGTTGCTAGCCTTGGGGATACAGTGTCCAGTACTTTACAACGGCCATCTGTCCTTCACATTCCCGGCCTCAGCTCCAGCAATGACGACAGTCGACCTGGCAGCCCGTCCATTGATCCATGTCAGGGAAACAACGAGACCCCAGATCGTTTCCGTCGCTCATCAAGTGGGGCCGTCTCCCACCCCGGCCGTTATGAGAGAACCAAAGGAGAGGTCGCGGGTCTCAAAGCTGCTCGAAAGGCTGAGATAGAGCGAAGGGCGCTGGCACTCGACCCGCCACTACCTCCGAACATCCTGGTGCATATTCCCTCCTTCCAGGCTGCGTTGCAGATCATCACCCCCTTGGACGACCAGGGCTGGGAATTATTGAAACCACGACTTTTGGCACAAAAACCGGATGCTGAGAAAAGAGAAAGAGAAAACGCTACTCGGACCCAGAAAGAGTTGAACGAGAAGCGGATTTCGAACGTCGCCACAAAAGACGCACGTGAGACGGACGATGCTGATTGGGACGAGATACAGAGACCTGTTCGAGCTCGTATTGCAGGATTTGCCGACGAGATCATCCGAGATGGCTGGGATGACGGCGATAAAGTGAACAGCGACACCTGCCCCAAGTTCGCGGTCGAGGTGCTCACGTACATTCGCAAGCGTTTCTACGCCGAGGTCGCCAAAGATGCAGCTGTGGCACGTGCGGCTGGAAAACCACCAGTCGTGGATGCACCCCAGGGACCGTACACGCAGAAGCTGACGCTTGAAAACATGAAATGGATCTTTGAAATGAAAGTAAAGCCTCACACTGAGCGATACCGGAAAGAGATCTTCCTCTGCAACGGCTGCGAGGTAACCGTTAGGTACTACGGCTTCGAGGGTGTCATCCAGCATTACGCTGCAAAACACACTCATGCTCTCAGCATCGGCAATGTGGTCGTCCACTGGAGAGCAGAATGGCCGGAGCACCCGCCCTTCACGTCGGAACGGAAGCCCGCAAAGGCCAATTTTTACCCCGGCCAACCGCCTGGTATAAACGGCTACCAACCATTAGGACCTCCACAACCATACCAGTCCATAGAGGGTGGTTCAGGTCCACCTTCAGGTCCACCTCCACCTTCAGCTTATGCCCCACCATCATGGAGTGAGGCGTATCCTCAGGGAACACAAGCACCCTACCCGGCAACAACTGGTGGCTACCCCCCTTCTCAAGGCTATCAGGCGGGTTTTTATTCTTCTTCAGAACCTTCTCGGCCTTTTCCTGCCTCTCAAACTCAACAGCCGAGCTTCAATGGACCCGCGCAATCCCAGACCGCTGGATCGTACAGCTACAACTACGGGGCGTACCAGAGCAATAGTCAGATCGGGTATCAGCCACCTCCATTCTCAAATCATCACGCAACCCATCTCGAGGAAATGGCGCGTATAGCCCGGGAACTCTGGAATGCCACATCCAACATGAAAGACACTCTTTCTATTGTGAGGGTTCAGGTCGTCATATATCATCTGGCCAAACGATTTCACGCAAAGTTCGGCTCCCCGCTTCCACTTTCGACCTTCATTGATGGTCTGTCGAACCACAAAGATATGAGACCTGTACGAAATGTAAATGGCTTGATCTGTCGGGTCTGTCATCAAGGAATTGGTGGCTATGTTGCTCCCGAGGAGGAGCGCAAGTCGTGGTCTCTGCCCCAATTGACCTCTCACTTCCAATCCAGGCACGTGGAGCACTTTGTGCAGATGGGTCAGTACGGACAGCCACCAGAGTGGACTGTCGACATGGTAATGCTTCCGGAGCCCGTAGCAGTCAGCAACCTGCGTGCAGCCATCAGCATGGATGGACTCAAGTACCATCTGGTCAATGAAGCTGTTCCTCATCTGCTTGAAGCTTCAGGTGCGCCTCAAGCCGCTGCCAACGGGCAATCTATGTGGCATGAGCAAACTGGCATTCATCATGGTGTTGCTGAAGGTCCTGCATCATATCACAGCCAAGGCAAACTGAATGCTTCTGCCCAAGATCATGACGCAGGACAGTTTCTACAAGCAGCGGGCGCCGCTCCCCAGCTCCTTGGTGGACCGGCCGTTTTATATCCCTATCCCGAGCCGCCACCACCTGACGGGAGCACGGATTTAGCACTACCAGCTGGGAATCCTGCACCGCCAGCGGCCGCTGCGATCAACCCTAGCGTGCCATTAAGTCGCAGCGATGATGGTGGATCCCGCTCGTCCCAGGGCTACCGTGGAGGTCGTGATCAACACTCTCGGCACTCGAAAAAGAACAAGAAAAAGGGTGGCAACAATCGAGACATCAGCGACGAGGAAGTGCGGAAACGTACGGAAGAAGAACAAAAAATGGCAGAAGAGGAGGCAGAGCGGGAGGCAGATGCGATCCGCGCAATGTGGGCAGCGGACAGAGTCAACGCTGCTGGCAAAACTGTGCATCCTGACGGTGACAAAGCAGGAGAACGGGAGAACGCTGGTAGATCTGGCCACTCTTCAAAACCGTCTTCCAAGCCAGGCACTCCCAAGCAGCGGAATCGGTTTCAATCAAGACCGCCAAGGAACTCTCCTCGTAGAGACGAACGCGCAAGCCCCCTGGTCTCTCGGGAGCTGAGTCAAGCTCCACCTGCTGCTCTTCAGAGGGACACTCCTCATCGCGGGCATCAGCTGTCCAATGTTACTTATGTGGACAACGCCCGAGAGGATCTTCCGCGCAGGGAGTGGCCGCAAACATCTGGTGGCTATGATCAGTATAATACGCCACCGCTGCCCCCTCCTGACGCTCGGCGCCGCGGATCGCGATCACCCATCCACATGGACTATGGCCGTCCTCCTCCTCCTCCAGTTGATCATTATCGTCAGAGAACCTCACCCCGTCAACCAGGCGAGCCCCTTCACCAGTCCAGGGACCCAATATTAATAGACGAGCGAGGGCCTCGGCCTCAAGATGACTCTGTTCCTCGCGAGTATCCGGCTCCTCAGGGCGATCTGATTGAGATTGAGATTATCGAGTACCGCAGACCAGATGGCACAGTCTGGATTGAGGAGCGGCCCATTCGCCGCATTCCTAATGCCGAGACCGAGCGGTATTATCGCGATGCTCTGCCACCGCCAGGGCCTGCAGCGTACGACCGCGCCGAACCCCCGCCCCCCTCAGGACCGTATCCTCGACGACAGCCGCTAGCACCAGCAGCTGATGAGCCGATCCTTCTCTCTGCAGGCTCATACCATCGTGACCGGCCTCCTCGTCCAGCTCTTGAGCCTTATCCTCCGCCACATGATAGAGCCTATCCGCGCGCGCCTCCTTTGCCACCATCCGCAGCTGATTCTACCATGTATGACCCACGATACCCCTCAGACACAGCCCCGAGACGTAACGACCCTGCACCTCGTCGTCCGTTGTCACAGAATGCCCAAGTCTACTACGAAGAGGAGTACGACCCTCGCTTCCCTGTTGGCCCTCCCGGGATGCCTGCTCATCCTCCGAGGACAGCGAGATACTAGCAGGGCAACCGGCTTCGTGTGGTAGCCAGCCAAGACGTCCTCCAACTTCCCAAGTTTGGCCACCGTGACTCTCAGGAATCACCACTCGACACCATTGGCAATAGCTGTTCTATGCACGGCTTGCCTTGTGCGTTCAGTCTAGTTTCAACACAGCCGACCAGCACTTATGGCATTATTTGCAATTGATCATCTCGTCTTCACACAGATTGATGAGAGCTAGTCGGCAGGGATGATTACAAAGGTGCTCCTGGAAAGACTTTTTACTGGGGATGTTGTCTTGGGAGATGAGGCTCATGATTTGAAGAAGAAAAAAGCCAATAACTTGCTTAGCTACAGAAATTTTATTATGCAAGCAGGCAAAGATACTGAATAATCATGGCAACGTTGATTTCCATTTTTTTTCTTTTTTTTTATATAAAAAAAAGACAAATAAAAAAACCATAAGAGATACTCTGAAAGCGTTCATTGTGTGTGTGTATGTGTAAGCTTCTTTATGATGTCTGAAGTATCAGACCTCTTTGTTCTATCGAGATTGATGACTTTGTTGTAGTGAGCTGTTGCGGGTTTTTGGTTGGAGCAAAGTACATGTCTATACATACAATCCAGTGGTGAGAGGCGAATTCTACCAGTCGCCGCGTCTCCGGCCTTGCCAACCCATCCGCCCCCCCCCCTTCCCCTTTCCCCCTCCTTTTTTTTTATGTCCCATCCAAAAAGGACCCAGCACCAAGAACGAAATCCGTCTCCGGCACAGGCCTTCCGTCATCACACCGGTCGTCTATCATCTGTCGTCACAAGTATGGCCCGTTCCCCTCCCCCCCCCCCCCCCACCCAACCGTCTCTGTACGTACACACCAGGGTTTACCTTGTCCTCGGCTGCCAGATCCAGCGCTGCCCTCCCTCTCTCCCTCACTGTATATCCATAGGAACAGACACACCTGCTCTTACACCACCTCGCCAATGATCTTGGCAGCCTCCTTGTACGTCTGGAGCAGCTTCTCGCACTTCTCGCGCTCCTTCTTGATGCCGTCGTCCTCGTACAGCAGCTCCTCGAAGAGCGACTCGCGGTACAGTTCACTGACGAGACGGTTCTGGACTTCATCGCGGCAGTGGTTGACCAACAGGTGCATGATGGCTTTGGGGACCTGGTCGGCGATGGACTCGCGGACGATGTTGAAGTAGGACGAGATCAGCGCCCTGATCAGCTCTGTCTCCATCTGCTCCCGGTCGGTCATAGCCGGTTCGCCGGTCGCGCCCTTTTGGGGGGGAAAAGAAGAACCCAAATTAGCAAACGAAGTCTTTCCAAAGGATTGTGGGTACAAGGCCCAGGGGGGGGGGGGATGACTTACAAAATCGGCGCCGCGAGGCGTCGAGCCAAACATAAAATCATCTGAGCTGGATAATGGTGGCATAGCCTGGATGGGTGAGCGCAGGGCAGGCTCCTGTTGCCTTATGCTCTGGGAAAATGAGGGCTCGGAGCTCTGGCTGACGTGCCGTCCAATATTCGGACTGTGCGTATGTGCGGGCATCGCCGGCTGGGAGCCGTCCTTGCCGAAGAAGTAGTTTAGGAAGGAATCCTTCGCGCCGCCGCCTGCACCCTGTGGGTTGTACCTCATTGGTGAACTTGCGCGAGCTCCATTCAGTGCTGCCGTGATGCCGCCGGTGCCGTTCTCCTTGACTGCTGGCGACATGCTTCGTGCGGCGCCCTTGGCTTGCGTCTTGCGGATCGAGGCGTGTTCGGCCTTTTCAACAATGGTCGATTCTTCTTCTTCGACCTCCTCGGTACCGTTAGCGCCAAGTTCTTTGAGACGCCTGCGCTCTCTCCGCTCACGCTCCTCCTGGATGAGGCGCTTGCGCTCCCTCTCCTGCTTAGCGCCTACAACGTTGCTCATTGCTGCCGCAGCGCCGAGAAAGTTGGGGTGATTGGTGTTGATATAGGCACGCTGTATTGAGATCAAGGACTCCACGTAGGACGACGAGGGCCCCAGGCGTTCTCGCAAGAGATCCGACACCACCTCGATTAGCTTGGCCTGCAACCTCGGAAAGCGCGACAGCTCCGTGTTGCCACACGTGTGGCAGATCTTGATCAGTTCCTCGTACACCAGTTCAACGCAGCGCTGACTTGGTACCTCCAGCATCTTGATCTGGGGCTTCACGAGGAGGTCAAACGCCATCTCAGGAACGAACAAACTAGGTCGCGGGCCGGTGGAGTTCCTGATAGCGGTGCGGATGTCGAGAGCAGTGAGGTTCGAGGTCGGGTCGATGGACTCGAGAGACATGCCAAAGACGGAGTTGAAAATGTAGTATATCCGAGCACCACCACACAGCTCCTTCGTGGAGATCTCGGTCGAGGTACCGTCGATCGACGCGATGAAAGAGGACGCGAAGCGGGTCATGAGCTGAAGGATGAGGGAGCCCCGGTGTTCTCTGCCGCTGAACTGCATGTTGCCATAGCTGGCCAATTCCTGCTGCGTCTGACCCATGAGCGTGTTAAGCCGAGCTTTGATATCGGGGAGACGGTCCCTGATGTGCGCCATGAGTGTCGTGTTGAGAGTCTTGGCCAGGAACCGCGTGCCGCACTTCATCGCAATATTACGGTAGGCTGGGTGCAGCTTGAAGAAGTTCTCCTCGTCCTTGAGCGCCTCATCCATGGGCTTGTTGCCCTGGATATCCTGTTGTGACCGGTTCACAACGCCGATCCAGCCCAGCTTCAGAGGATACACCCGTCCGGACAGGATGTCCAGCGCGTTGGTCCCGTGGTCCATGAGGTCGACCTTGGTCAGGACACCGATCGTTCTCCTTCCCAAGGCGTCCACATGGCGGGCGAGCTTCAGGGCTTCCGAGTTGACAATATCGACGTTCGCGGGGGACACGGCGAGGATGATACTGTTGGGCTTGGCAATGAACTCGGAGATCAGGTTGCGTGTCTGCTTCTCGATGTCTGCGGGCTGGTCACCGATGGGCACCTGGAGGCGAGCGGGGTTAGCTATTGAGACGTTCCTGGAAGCCATAGCCAGTAGCAAGCAGGCCTTCCTACCTTGGTCAGACCGGGCAGATCTACTAGTGTGAGGTTGAGCACGTGAGGGGAGTAGATCTTGAGGTTGATGGGCTGTCGCGTGATGCCCTTGTTATTTCCTGCGACACGAGAGGTCTCGTTCTCGATCTCGCGCTTGACGTCGCCAAAGTCGGTGAAGCGCCTGTTGGGAATGTGGTTGAACTCTGCCCACTCGCCAGGCCGCGCCACGTTATGGTTCCATTGTGAGCTGTGGTTGGCGGCGGCAGCCTCGGCCTCCTCGTCGGGGACGTTGATCAGCTGGAGGATCAGGGGCCGCCGAGTGACAATACCGCTGCCTCGAGGCAAAAAATCTCGACCGACAATGTTCTCGAGGACCGAGGACTTGCCAGCAGACTGGGAGCCCACCACGACCTAGACACAAACAAGTGGTGTTAGCGGTTTTTTTTTTAAAAAAAAAATCGAAGACGAGCCGGGAGCCTTCATAGCTGGCCTGCACGTACAATCTGGGGGAGGTCGAGCGAGTCGTTGCCAATGGTGTTGAAGACAAGGTCTTGCAACTTGTTGACGGTCGATAGCAGGTCGTCACCAAGTGCAGCCATGGCGCAGTATCTGGTCTGGCCAAGATCTGTCCCCTTCTCTTGTGTTTGTGTTTTGTGTATGTTTCTGAATTGGTATTCGACAAGCTATTCTTCTTCTTCTTCCCTTCCAGGTAGACCTGGGAGTCGTGACTGATCTTTCGAGACTCGCGATCTCGAGGACCCTTGGTGTGGTCGAACCTAGGGGATAGGGGAGCACTGGTTGTGGGTAGGTAGTAGTAGTAGTAGTAGCAGCAGTAGCAGTAGTAGTAGCAGCAGTAGTAGTAGTAGTAGCAGCAGCAGTAGGTAGTATGCGAAGAAGGTATGGAGGAAGAGATAAACAAAATCTGCCGCTTTGAGGTAGCCGGGTCAACACCTCCAAAGGATCCAAGGACAAGGTAATGAAGGGGTGTCGATGGATGGTTCAGGGAGCGACTCGATCAGCAGCAGGGCCTTGGTGGTGGTTGTGTTGCTGTATAAAAAAAAAAAATTAAAAAAAAGAGCAACGGTCCAAATTAGATCTTCATGCCTCTCTTCAGTGCAAGCGACAAGGTTGGGGACAAATTTTGGAAGGCTATAGGTGAGGAGGGGGGGTTGTAACAGGCGCGTCTCCGTCATGCGCTCCAGCTCTGAGCCTGTTGGCGTTTGGCGGCCAGCCCGGCCAGTGGGGACTGGTTAGTTGGCCGTTTCACCCCTGTCCTGCCTAACCCCAACACGTTGGCGTACCTTAGCAACAATGGACTTGGGTGCTATGTACACCATGGTTGCTATGGTGGTAGCACTGTAGGCCCTCTGAAAAGCCAAGCCACACGTCATCCTGCAGGGGGAAGAACTGTACCATGGCGTGCATCTAAGTAGTTTAAGCCACACACACACACACACACACACACACACACACAGACACAACGCTACGGATTCTGCCGGGTCATCGTCTCAACCCCAAAGTTCGATTGGAAGCCAGTCTGCCAGCATTCTCGGATGGAACCAACGGATGAGTCTGTCCGAACGTTCAGAACACTTATGCTGCTTAGCTTTTACACCTGTCTTTCTTTGAAAAGTTCCTATAGTAGTCACCCAGAAGGTCAAACCAGAGCCAATCATCCTAGCTGTTACAAGGGCCATACTATATTCCCCCCCCCCTTCCCTTACAGTAAGAAGGATTGATTTGGGTTGAGGTCGAGTCACTCCACTATATCGCAAATTTGTTCGATCTTGTCGCTCGTCTTCTGTCGCAATGAGTGGTTACGGTCCTGGAGGCGGCCAGCTTTACACAAAGCCCACACCGTACGCATATGTACCCAACCCAAGCCAACTGGATCTTGCCCAGTGCTGGCGCATCGCAAGCTGACTAGAATTTTTTTTCTTCAAGGCCGCAGAGAGGCAGTTTCCCTCTCGATCATGATGGTATGTTTGTGTGTCCCTCCTTAACAAAAATAAAAATAAAAAACAAACAAACGAATAAAAACTTCTTCCTGACTCGTCTGATATGCTTGCAGGCGAGTGCAAACAGGCCATGTCGTCGTACCTGGCGTGCATCAAGAAGGTCAAGGGCGTCAACGAGGATTCTTGTCGGGAGCTTGCCAAGGCATATCTCTCATGTCGGATGGACCGGAACCTGATGGCCAGGGACGACTTCAAGAACCTGGGCTTCCAGAGTCCTGACCAGGCTCCAGGCGGAGACAGCACTACGACTACGACGAAAACCCCCACAGCACAGTCCAAGAGTGCATGAGCAGCAGCAGCAGTAGCAGCAGCAGCATGCTGCATGCCTCCTGCCGTCGCGTCAGGATTGTCAAGCACAAGGCTGGAAGGTACGTCTGTCCGATGGCGCCCTGCTGCGGCCATCATCTTGCAATGACAGGCGGAACGCTGCCTTCCAGCCTGTGTTGTCTCGAAAACATCATCAACGAACCCTCATACCAACATACTCCCACCTCCATCGACCGGCCTAGACATACCTTTTCCCCCCTTCTTTGTTTCCTGTTACCACGCGCTCACGAATCCTAATTACACACAAACATGGAGATACCACCTGTCGTGAAAAGCACAACGATCCTTAGCCTGACTCTCACGCCAACCGCTCTTCCAGACATGCGCTGGACAAATAATGCCACCGAAGACCTCGCAGCTCGCCATGCCACCTTGCAACACAACGTGACCGTCATGGTCGTGACCATTCTCGCCTCTGCCTACATCTGCGGTGTTCTCTTCGGCGTGGTCTGGATCCTGACACGAGAGTACGACACGGACGCCGGCCCGCCCTGGGTGCCCAGCATCTTCCGCACTGAGGCCCTCTGTGTCTTGTTCGAACCACTCGTCCACTTCTGGCCCGCCATCCTGTGGCCCGTCTTCCTCATGTACTGTCTTTTCTATTTCAGCGCCGACAAGGTGAACCGCGCCACGACGTGCTGCGGGCGGCCCAGGGGCATCGTGAAGGAGCGGGCGCGGCTGCAGTCGAGGAACGGCAGCAGCATTGGCGGCGCGTCGTCTTCTGATGTCGAGCTTGCCGCGGCCCAGCCCTCACGGTCCCTGATCTCGCTGGGCCCGTGTCCCACGCCACCGCCAGCATACCAGTCAAGGAACCCCTCCATCATCACGAGAAAACTCAGGCTCGGCTCGACGGCCAGCAGCAGCATGAGCCCGCGCAGCTCCAGAAGCGACTCGACGACAGTCATGACCAAGCCACAACTGCAAGCGCAAGGAAAAGATCAAGGAAAAGACGAGGCGTCAGCGTCGGACCATTCAGAATCGTGAGCTGGCCTCTGCAGGAATGGGCAGCCCGGATGATAGGTAGTTTTGATGTTGGATGAGAACAAACAGAGCAGTTTTTTTTTTTCATGAATATTAGTTGTAATAAAGCCCACCACCATAAGAGGTCCTGGTATCAGTGTCAGATCTCGTACTCCCAGAGTCCATACACTCTACTAGTAATTTCCTGGCATTCAGTAGCTGCAAACGTAGCCCTATGGATCTTGTAATAGCCCTACAATCATTCTCAATCTTGTGTGCTTTTATGGCTTCTTCATGGACCAATGAAGATGCAGCATGTAGTAAGTCTATCTCGGCATCGTTGCTGCTAAGTCGGCTATATGTTCCACTCTGGAGGGGGATTGCATACAAATATTCCTCCCTCTTGGGCCAAGTCTAGTGTCAAATTAAGACATTTTGATTGCAACTCAGACGCTGGTCAGCTTTTCCCATTTTATATTTAGTGATCAGTATAGCAGCAGCAACACTCGAATATCTCTGCTTCCACATCCTTTCCACTCATCAACGCAACAACAACAATTCATATTATCTCGACTCCTACCACGACCTCTTCCTCATGCATATACTGTATAACTAAGAACGATTTAGAACAAGTAATTTTCTAGTCAAACCTCCCAACACCTTTCGATCCATCCACCATCTATGCTGCCAACCTCAACCGCAATGTCAAGATGCAGTCCACCATGAGACTTCCTCTACGGACAACAACAACAACAAGCAGATCCACAAGTCTTGCACATGGCTGGAAACTACAATCTCACTCGTTCGCCACCTCGCCCCACCGCCAGAGCAGGTACCAGGCCACGCTCGGCAACCTGCGCATCGGCTCGTCCACGCGCGTCATCTTCCAGGGCTTCACAGGCCGTCAGGCCACCGCCAACGCCCAAGAGTCCATAGCATGGGGCACCAACATCGTAGGCGGCGTTACCCCCGACCGCGAAGGCCAGCACCTGGGACTCCCTGTGTTCCCCACTGTGCGCCGCGCCGTGGACGAGCTCAGGCCCGACGCGACAGGCATCTACGTGCCCGCCCCGGTGGCCTCAGCGGCGATCGAGGAGGCGATCGAGGCTGAGGTCCCGCTCATCGTCGCCGTGGCCGAGCACGTCCCGCTGCACGACATGCTGCGCGTCCACAGCATGCTGCGGACGCAGAGCAGGAGCCGTCTCGTGGGGCCCAACTCCCCCGGCATCATCTCCGCCGCCGAGGGAGAGCGGTGTCGCATCGGGTTCCAGCCGCTGCCGTGCTTCAGCGCAGGGCGCGTGGGCATCGCTTCCAAGAGCGGCACGCTTAGCTACGAGGCCGTCGCCTCGACGACGAGGGCGGGGCTGGGACAGAGTCTGTGTATCGGTGTCGGCGGGGACATATTGCCTGGGACGGACCTGGTCGAGGCCCTGCAGGTGCTGGAGATGGACCCCCGCACCGAGGCCATCGCGCTCATCGGTGAGATTGGCGGCGACGGCGAGGTGTTGGCTGCGCAGTGGATCAGGGACTACAACGATCGCACGGCGGAGGCGGAGAGGAAGCCCATCGTGGCTCTTGTCGCGGGCAGGCGGGCGCCCAAGTACAGGGTGATGGGCCACGCGGGCGCCTTCTGGGTTCCTGGGGAGCCCGACGTCAAGCAGAAGGTGGGTGCGCTGGCGGCTGTGGGCGTGAGGCTTGTCAAGCACCCTGCCAAGATCGGGGCTGCGCTCAGGGAGATGCTGGACGAGAAGGCACGGGCCGCGGCTGCAGCAGAGACGGTCGTGGCTGGGGCTCAGGAGGAATCATCCTCGTCCTCGTCCTCGCCCTCCTCTCCTCCTCTGGATGGTCCGACTACCACTGACTCGTCGCCGCTGGGGACGGCTTCTCCTCAGCAACAACAACAAACGCGAGGGATGTCGACATTCACCCGCAGTGCTCCTTCTCTGCTGCGCACAACACAGCCTATGCCGGTAGTGCCATTTTCTAGTACCACCTGTCCACCACGGCCCCAGCAGGGCCAACGTCGCAGCCTCCACCTCGGCCGCACGGAGAGCCTGAACCTCCTCAAGGAAGAGAAACTCGGCAGCGGGTTCCAGACCGACAAGTTCCCCGTCCGCTACCTCGCCCTCGGCATAGACCGCGCGTCCAGGTCACAATGCATCATCTCTGCCCTGCTCAACGAGGAGAAGAACTACCGAAACCCCAGAACCTTCCACAAGATCCTCCTCCCCGACGGCGTCACAAATATCCTAGACCTGAGCAAGAAGGAATGGCCAAGCGTTGTAGACAAGCTCGCCGAGCAGCTCCAGCTGTCCCACGCCGAGGAGGGCCGATCAAAACACCGCCGCGCCCTGTCCTCGGTGCTGCGCGACATGGCGACCATCTTCCGGACCAAAGAGGCCAAGACGGTCAGCACGGAGCTGGGCTGGCCCCCCGCGACAGCCCGCCCTCTCCTCGTGCACGACCTGCGCATCGACCTGGACGACGCGGCCTACCACAGCGGCGGGCGGCTCGCCGAGGTCCACAAGAGGTACCGGTCGCGGGAGATGCGCAGCCCCGGCACGGCGGAGGCGGCGCGCCACGGGATCGTCTACCACAG
Source organism: Cryphonectria carpinicola (assembly GCA_014849955.1). Classification (NCBI taxonomy): domain Eukaryota; kingdom Fungi; phylum Ascomycota; class Sordariomycetes; order Diaporthales; family Cryphonectriaceae; genus Cryphonectria; species Cryphonectria carpinicola. The sequence continues at coordinate 1,571 of JACWRQ010000227.1, read as the reverse complement.
GCTGGGCCCCGGCCTGCCGCAGCACAACATCGGCACGCTAGTCAACGGCGCGGGGCTGGCGATGAACACGGTCGATGCGCTGCACGACGCGGGCGGGCGCGCGGCGAACTTCCTCGACACGGGCGGCAAGGCCACGGCCGAGACGGTCAGGCGGTCCTTTGAGGTGATCCTGGCCGATGACAGGGTCAGGGTCATCTTTGTGAACATCTTTGGCGGGCTGACGCTGGGTGATATGATTGCCGAGGGGATCATCCTGGCCTTCCGGGAGACGGACGTCAAGGTCCCCGTGGTGGTGCGCATCAGGGGCACGAATGAGGAGGAAGGGCAGAGGATCATCGCCGAGAGTGGGCTGCCGCTGTATGCGTTTGATGATTTCGACGAGGCCGCAGCCAAGGCGATCGAGCTTGCGAACGAGGCGGTTAGGAGGAGCGAGGAGGGCCTGCAGCCCGAGGGGCAGGGAGAGGTGGTGGTTCAAGAGGCTGCTGCGGCTGCGGCGCCTGCTGAGGAGGAGATTGGGGCGGATACGCAGGGTCAGGAGGCGGACGAGGGTGAGATGACTGTGCACCAGGAGACGGATGATCTGGGCCCAGAGGAGGTGGCGAGGCCTGAGGTGCCGGTAAAATCGGATTCTTAAAAGACTTATCACCAGGTTTGTGCTGCTTTTGCTATTTTGTCTACATGCATAAGACTCTGTGGGTCTCCTGGTGTTCAATTTGTACAGGGTTAAAATAATTTATATTTGTACATCACAAGATGAATCTAGCCCGCAGTGGGCATGCATGAGATCTTCGCCAGTTACACCTTGGTCACGGTGAAGCAGGCCCTGAGTGCATATGCCAGCGACAGCCTTGAGCCTGCCACAGACCTTTCCTGAGCTCCTGTCGCAGTAGCAGACTCGGTGTTGCGGGCGTCCTGTCTTCTCGCCTCGGCTTCCCTTGCCTCCATGTCCCAGATGTGCATCTTCAGAATTCTCAACAACCAGACTGGTAAACATGCTGGGTTTAGTATATTTGCTTTGATTTGAAGGAAAGATGCTGCTGGCCAAAAAAAAAAAAAAAAAAAAAAAAAAAAGAGAGAGAGAAAAGAAGAAAAAAAAAGAAAAAAAAAGAAGAGGCAAGGAGACGAGAGAGAGGGAGGGGAGCAGGAGGAGGGGAGCAG
>JACWRQ010000226.1:30290-58442 GCA_014849955.1 Cryphonectria carpinicola | reverse complement strand
TACGGCATAGAGGCAGATGTGAGTGACAAAACCCTCTCTTCCCCTCCCCCCCCCCCCCCCCCTTCCATTTCTTTCTTTCTTTTTTGGTTTTTGGTTTTTGGATCACTATGTATACACCATCAGCATCTTCTCTTCTCCTGGCGTTTGTGTCTCTCAGCAGTCTTGTCCAGTAGGTCCTCCATTGGCATAACAATAGTCTACTGTCGTGGCAATGAAACTGCGGCGTGGTGTATATTACTATGTGCTCTCATGAGTCCTGGACTAACAACCCATTTGTAACAGAGCGACTTGGACAATTGATACAGAGACCTGCGGTGACGCAACGACCGCCAAGTATAACCTCATCGTTGAGGAGATGGCCAATGCCGAGAAGATGGCTTCGGACGCGGCTTCAAAGCTGGGAGATACCTCCTACATTCAATATCTCAAGAACTTCATGCCACAGGAGTCAGTCAAAGAGACAACCTTTGAGACAGCGGCCAAATCACTATTCACCAACGCTGAAAAGGCTTTGGACCCGAAGGGGACACTCGTTAACTACAAAATTACCTGTAAGTTAGCCCCCTCCACGGTATTGTACCCGATCCGATATGGGGTATATGAGATGCTAATGTATTTTTCCCTTGTATAATTAGGCGATAATACCAAAGTGGGCTGTGCAACACTCAACTGGCTGGTATGTTCAATCTCTGACCTCGTTTTCTCCTGCGGCAGGGCTGTGTCTCCTGTCATTACCAGAGGCTAGATACTCATACTCGATGCTCACTAGGCACACACGAGTGACTCGGCCAGCAACAAGTGGATAAATCTCTGCGACAGGCTATCGGAGGATGCTAAGCGCAGCCCAAAGGTACCAACCACCGCTGAACGGAAGGCAGAATGCGCGACCTTGGATGTCGATGAGGCAAAGAGGAGCTACAGCGGTACCCTTCTCCACGAGGTGATGCACTTCAAAGCTGTCATGGCACCTGTGGTCGCTCAGTAAGTTTCCACGCCCGATAAACCACCTGGGCTGTCATCTGGCCAGGTTCCAAGTTTCATATATCTAACTCTCGCACCACGCCACAGGAAATCCTGGGACTACGCCTACGGCGCTGTCGACTGCGTAGCACTCGCGGCCGGAAAGTACGACCGGTCATGCTTCAACACAGCCTTGCAGAAGGCCCAGCAATCCGGCAAGACACTGAAAGTCCTATGCCCGAGCAAGACGGACAAGACTAAGGAGGGCATCTGCGACGCCTCGACCGCGCTTAAGAACGCTGACAACTGGGCGCACATCGGCGCGCCCATCTACTTCTCCGAGATCTGCGCCAGAACCATCCCCATGACGGAGGCCGCCACTACTAAGAGGGAGCATGCCCGCGAACTTCTGCAGCGGGCGACATGCGCTTCCGAGGACAACTGGCTGGTCATCGATATTATCGATTCCGCAGCAGAGGACACGACTCTGTAAAGGCTCGAGATACAAGGTTTTAAAGCGGACAGCCTCAGGGTAAGCGTTAGGGCCATGTTGACGGACTATAAAAACTGCTGCCAGATGTTCACGAAGTCAAACACGTTTTCAGGCTACTTTTAATCTGAACACTTCAATCCTTGTATCAACGATGGAACACCCTTGTGGTGCTTCAAAGGGAATTTGCTACAAGGCAGTATCATTGTCCTCGGTGTTGAAACACCACATTGCGCCGAAACTGGAGAGCAAGAGCATCAGTGCATCATTATTTGTGCTGCGCGGACGGGAAAGAATTGGACGCAGTGGTACACTGAATTTATGCCTGTCTACTAGGTACCCCGGTTTTGTTATAATATATTCACCTGGCTTTTGCTGCTATTATCTTCGATAGTGTTATTCTATAGCACACTTATGAATTCCGGCTTTGAATCACTTGTCGATGCTGCCATCACGGAGTCACCCAAGGATCTAAGAGGACTTCGCAGACTTTTAGAGATAGTTAGGTACTGTCTGATGTTTAAGCTTTGTATAGCCTGTCAATTGACATTCTAAGTAATACTGATGTTTGGAAGGTAGGCGTAGAGACAATAAGCCAGTCGTCGAGATATACTGTTCTCGAGGTTCTTGACGCTAGACATATTTTCAAGGTTAACAGAGAGCGATGCGAGCATATCCATGGGTACATATACAATATGTCTGGCTTCTGCCCGGGTTCTCAAGCACGTACTTGAATTCATTTCCCCTCGTTCTCTCAGAGACAATCTCGCAGGAACCATACCTCCAATCCAATTATGAAATAAGGGCAATCATTCCACAACCCATTGTCTGAGGGTGTGTTTGATATGAATCGGCTGAACCATACGGAATAATGCATCATCCAACTTTGAGTTGGCAGGTCTCGTAGGATTGGTTTATTAATGGCCTTGACTGGGAAGAAATAACAGCGTTACAGTTCCGACAAAGAAAAGAGCAGCGGAAAATTAGACGGCAGGCCTAGCCAGGCCGGTCCCAATGTCATCCCAAAGGCAAAGCTCCATGCAAATATTAGGCCTGCAACACCAGAACCCACACGCATCATCACACTCATCATAGAGTAGACCAGCGTGACTTTATTCGCAGGTACCAAATCCGCCACGAGAGACCTCAGCACGGTGATGATGACCATACCGAAAGACAGGACGACGATGAGGACCTATTTCGACGGATGGGCACAACAGTTGTATATGTTACGAATACAAGTGAGTCTTCGCTATGCTATCACTCGCTTATCTTTGTATACTAATCGTGCCCCTCAGTCCACAGACTGGCTTATGCTAAAGACGTTATGGCCCTTGACGATAACGGTCATATCTTACATTAAGGATCTTTTGAGCAATTACAGTCTAATACCGATTACCTATATAGGCTATAAATAGAACAAAACGACTCCCGAAGTACAGGGATGGAGGTCTACATCTGATCATGTGTTAACCTCTCAGACACCAGTCTTAGAAGAGGATTCAAGGGCGCCTGGGCAGGTCCTTGGCGAGTTTGCCACCTACGGAAACTACTTGTGATCTGCTCTTCTTTGGAATTCTCTTTTGTTCGCGGCCATCATCGTCATCTATGGAGAAAACTTCAAGATGACGGAGTTGTTGCTGAGCTTCTGGACTGACCACGGAACTTCCGGCCAGTCAACCAATAAATATCTGGAAATTTACGGGCTTCTATCCGGTCTGGCTCTTCTCGGAATCACCGGAAGCGCGTGTTTCTTCCTCATCACTATGGTGCCTCTCAGCTCCGAGATCCTCCACGCCCAGCTGTTGAAATCTGTCATTAATGCTCTGCTGTCCTTTTTCTCCCAGACTGATATCGGTGTTACGACGAATCACTTCAGCCAAGAAATGTTGGGTAGTAGACACGGAATTACCTTTCGCCCTCATCGATTTCGCAATCAACCCAATTGTTATGCTAATGGGCGTTGTACTAATGTGTGTCTTCTCGGGTTACTTCGTGGCGACCATACCTGTGATCGTTTTCATCTTTTGATGCGAGTCGGCATATCATCCCTCCCCTCCTGGTATTTTGAGCTTTGCTGATGAAGGATGACAGTTCTGCAGAAGTTCTATCTCAGGACCTCTTGTCAGGTTCGAGGTCGAGGTCCTAAATCGCCTCTCTTTACGCAATTTCTTGACCTTCTGCAAGGAGTATGTATCGTACGGGCATTTGCTTGGCAAGAGGGCTTTCAAAAAGAGTGTCTCGATCTTCTCGATGAAACAATCCTACTATCTCCTTTTCTTCATCCAAAGATGGCCAGGCTTAATTCTCGACTTGATGGCTACTGTCCTAGTAACAGTTATCATAGTCTTGGTCGTGAAACTCAGGACAACACTCTATTCCCAGTATGTGGTATTGGAACTACTCAACGTCATGTCATCTAGCCAATCCCTATATTTGGTTATTCAAGGTTGGACTCATCTGGAGACGTCTTTCGGTGCAGTTTCACGGACCAAGTCGTTCTGCGAGGAGACCGAGAGCGAGGATCCATCCTCTGGTCTCTTAATACCTGCTACCGAAGACTGGCCAACTCATGGGCGTATCGAAATTGAGAACCTTGTGGCTGTGGGAAATATATAGGTGTAGCCAGTTCTGAGAGACTGGCGATCGTCTTTTTCCCCGACAGTGGCCTCCTACACACCGCATGGTGAGCCGGTACTACACCAAGTCAGTCTTGACACCCCCCCCCCCCCGGGTTCAAGGTGGCAATATGTGGCCAAGCGGGTGTGGCAAGAGTTATCTTCTAGAATCGCTTGCCCGGATGTTAGTATTCAGCCTAAGTTCTCGTGTTATGTTCGATGGTGTCGACATCACTACTCTGCAACGGGATGCCGTCCGTGCTGCCCTAGCTCTCGTCCCATGGCACACATTCTTCCTGAAGAACGCGAGCATTCGTACGAACCTAATCCCAAGGGCAGGACAGGCCGACGAGCGAATTATGTCTGTGCTTTCCTGACTGAACGTGTGGGATGTCGTGGAGAGAATGGGTGGTCTTAGCAGTCTCTTGGACGCGGCACCGCTTTCGTAGGGATAGCGCCAGCTATTAAGTCTAGCCAAAGCCGTACTAGCCAACAAGAATGTCGTCCTACCTGATGAAGCGAGAAGCAATGTGGATGAAAAGTCGGAGAGGCTCATCAGGCAAGTGATCAACGACAGTTTCATCGGCTGCACAGTCATTGCCGTTGTCAATCATATCGGAACTGTTACGGATTATAACAGTGTTGCTGTCATGCGTGAAGGTAGTCTTTTGGAATGGGTCAGCCCTGAGGCTCTCCTGGGTCGTGATAGCGAATTTAAGGAACTCTTGGATTCAAGTTCAAAGTAAAAGAGTACATGGCTCTGATAAGAGCAAGAAGCTGGTGGTGTGGTAACGAAGTCAATAAGATCCCATCTCTTTCCGACAAAGTGTCAAGCAGAATGGTCTTCCCTCTGCTGTCCATTCTTGGCTTCATGAAGCTCCTCAAGAGAATGGAACAGGTTTCCTGCAATCGAATTTCGGGGATTATCACCGACAGACAACCAATAGTAATCATCGACTTCTTCTTCTTTAACCTGCAGTACGTGAAGGCGTCCATAATCGCTATCTGGTTACGAAAGCCACATTGAAGTAAGCCGTCGTACATTACCTAGCAATCTACCGTATCAACTGATTGAAAGTCCCACTGACCTTGCACCCGGGGCGGCCACCACTGTACATTAATTCTTGGGGTCATTCTGGCATCGAAACGATTCGTAAATCGCGCCCCAAGAACCTGTTCATGGCCAGCTCCTTGGTAATTGCATATAGGTAGCTTCACCAACTGAGGTTAACCTTCTTTAAGCAATGCTTTATAGCATCTCCTTCCACTGCAGATGCTCATCCAGAAACTCCTCGGCCGCCTGATTCCATTGTTCCCGAATTTGGCACGCTTTATCAGCAGTCCTGGGGACAATGTTCGCCGGAAAGGGGGCAGGCATGACAAACAGGCCAAACAGCAAGTTATCCATATCAGGGACTATCTCGCGTCCGGTCGTGTCGTCAATGGCGCGATTAAAGTCAAACGCCCACAAGAGGCGCGACATGAGCAGAAATAGCGACTGATCGACCAGGTTCATAGCCAGACAGATGCGGCGGCCGAAGCCGAAGGCAAAGTGATCTCGCTTGCCTGTTGCCTCAGTGGCGACCGACTCGTACGAAGTTGAGTCATCGTTGGCCCATCGGTCCGGATCGAACCTGCGCGGATCAGGATACCGCGTTGGGTCATTATGGAGGGCCCTGAGATTCAGAAACGGGAGCTTGGTCAGTACGTTACTGATGTGTCTGTTGCTGTGGCTGCTGAAGAAACTATTTTGAGGCAGTGCTGCTTACCAGACGTTGTAGATAATGGTAGTCTTTTTAGGAATCCTATATCCTGCATACTCGGCATCGGCATCAGATGAGTGAGGGACGCCCAATATGGTGGTCGGCATCCAGCGTAGGGTTTCCTTGATGCAGCCGCGAATGTATTTGAGATCCTTCCAGTCCTCAATAAGAGGGAGACGATCACCGCACACGCGGTCGATCTCGGCCTGGGCGGTCTTGGCCACCTCGGGGAAGATCACAATGGCCTGGATGAATCCAATTATTGTCGCCAACGTTGTTTCCGTCGCCGCCTGCAGGAGCGAGCCCGAGTAGTACGCCATTTGTTCTGGTGATAGTAGCTCCTGCTCCTTCTTCTGTACTTGGGTGAACAGGACCGTGGCACATGGCTGGAGTCGTTGTCAGCAGTGACTCCAACATAAAGTCAAAGTTCAGATGAGGCGATTATATCATACTCTAGCAGTGCCGGCACGCGCTTGCCTCTCTATGTCCTGGTACAACCTCACAAACAGCTCCTTCTCCTGTTGGTGAACTTTCTTCGCATGCTTTAGGCCGAGCAGCAAGACATCCGGTAGCCCTCTCAGAAACGGGAAAATATTGAGTAGATGCGCTGTCTATTTTACAGTCAGTAAACATGAAACAAAAAAGCTGGAAGGTCGGAATATACGGGAGTAGCAGAAGCCTCGGATGATTCATGAAGAAGCTAAATTAATAAATGGTTTAGTGTTAGCAACTGGCTACCCGCAAGTGTCCAGATGGCAAAGAAACAGGGCATCCATGAGACGCTGTCAGAACGGACATAAATAATAGTCTTGACCAACGGGTGATCATGGTTCGTCGTTCGGAAACCATAAGTAACTTGAGTCGCAAAAGAAAGCGAGTACCGCTGGAGGTGTGCAATGAAATCCCCTGGCTTCTCCAGGAGACCCAAGAGCAAAGCTTTGCTCTCCATATACTGGTATGATAGGTATGATTTTTTAACGACTTCATCAGCCAGCACCTTACGGGCGAGTTTCCGTGCCAGCTTGAGGTGCCATGTGTATTTCTGTGGATAATAAAATATGATCAACGAAAAAAGAACTTCAATAATAAGCCGATATTCTCTTCCAAGATCATGTTGACTGATGGACAGGGCTAGCTATAATAGCTGAGGCGCATTCCAAGAGACCAACTGGACCTTTTCCTGCGGTGCAAGAAAAGAGACACGACGGGCGATGAATTACCATGAATATGACGCGCAGGCCTCCACTAAGAATATTATGAGCCATGTAATGGTCTGGGCGGGATGAGAAGTTGCTGCCACGCTTGACAAGTAAATCTCTAATCCGCCGCTCTTCGGAGACGACGATGGCCGGCTGAGTAGGGCCCAACATGAGCGTGTACATTGGGCCATAATCGTCGGCCCATTTCGTCATCTGCTTGTGGCCCGTCTCCAGACTCAACTGGTGGATATTGCCAAGTACAGGTACTGTTGGCGGTCCCGGGGGCATGCCTTGGGGGGGCCGACCAAGCTGTCTGATACGGCGGACGAGCCAAAACAGCCCACCAAGGAGGGTTGCGAAGACGAAGAGACCTCTGACATTCAGCATTGCAACAGATGATTTTTTTTCGGTTCCTTTTTGCCAAGTTCCAATGTGTAAGAGCAATGTCCGATTTAAGAAATATCAGCACGAGGCATCTTTATGAGCAGGAAACTACTTTGGTTGCAAGCTGAAATAATGTACCCCCCTCTCCTGTCAGCCCTATTTTGTGGCTTGTACTCTACTGGAAAGTGAACAGGGACATTTCACTCATCATTAGCTCAAAGCTTAAGATGTACACACTACTATGTACACGTCTACGGCAGACGACCAATGGTCCAGTAAAAAAGGTCCAAGGAAGGACCAGCCTAATTATAAGTGGATGCTGTAGTACTACATACGTAGAGGTCTCCGCTTGATAGACCCCACGTTGCATTATGGACCCCACGTTGTATGTATCATGGAACCCCATTTGTGTCGTGGGCCCCCGATACAGTACAGCCCCCAGGAATTAATTTTCACACTTCGCTACCCGAGAAGTACATACTGTAATATATAGAGGAATAAATTGAAATTAGACTCACTTTAAGAAATAAATGCTGATCTAATAGATAAATTCGAAGTTCAAGTGAAACCTGCTTGTAGATAAATATTCTTTCAAAGAGTAAATTAGTAAAAATGGTCAAAGAAATAATAAGTTCACTTCTTGAATATGTACTGCTCGGGTAGCGAAGTGTGAAAATTAATCCCTGGGGGCTGTATTGGAACAAGGGGTGAAAAGGTCATCTCAAAGCTCCCGAGCCGATTTACTTTCCGAGGAAAGATGAAGTGATCGTGATTTGCGAGCTGTTCTCGTCATTTACGAGCTGTTCTCGTCATTTAACAACCTCTGATGTCCTGAAAGTCTGTGTCAAGCTCTCCATGACTATGCGGCTATTCAACTAAGAGTATGTAGAATAGACATTCTGTAGACTATAGACAGCTTTAGTATATACTATCTAGGTATGAATACTACGAGAACGCATTATTTTTTCTCAGACTTTGGATCTAGAAAGTTTTCATAAATAAGCAATGTGCAAATGCTAGTGATTCATAGGTCTCTGCATGCTTGGAAAACACCTGTGCTTTCGCTTTCCCTCTCAGCCAGCCTAGGTCCACCTAGGCAGCTTCCTTCTCCTTCTTTTTTTTTTCAATGTATCTTTTTCTTTTTCTTTCTTTGCAGCGCAGCCTCTTAAAGTAGCGCCTTTTCCGCGCGCAAGATTTGTGTGACCCCTTCTAGAATTTGACTGCCATTTCATGACCATTGCCACTGCCCTCGAGGTAGTGTTCCGTGGCATTGAACTCAGTAGTGCGCATAATACCACCGTGCCCCAGCTCAACCAAACTGGCCATGTTGCCCTGATCCTGCTGGGCCATACTGCCAGAGCCGAGGGGCCGAAGCGGGACAAGGCTGCTCTCTTCAATGTTGGTGTAACGCTTGTTGTTGGCGCGCTTGGAAGGAGGAGAGCCCGAATGCGACCACGCAGGGTCACTGTATGCATTCGCACTGCTGCGGACAGTTGAGCCCAGCTTCAAGCCCAAGGCAGAGAAAGCCTTAGGGAGGGTGTGCGCGCAGACCACCAAAAGAGCACAGGAGCCCTCGGCAAGACCAGACAGTATGATCTTGGAGAGCACGTATGTGGCGTCCTCTGAGTTCCTGCCCATGACAGTCACGCCTAAGCGGATGGCCGCCGTCTTCAATGAAGTTGTTAGTACATTAACTCTTAAATAAAAAAGAATGGCAGAGATTGTCTTACCACGATGGCCAGAATACCCACGGCAAAAATGGCTGCGACGCCAACCTTTTGCCGCGTAGACATGTTGAGCCTCCAGATTGCCCTCTGCGGTATGACGAGGATGATAATATCCACAGCCACATTGAATGATGCCGAGATCGTACCGGTCACCGCCCAGCCTGCATCGTAGTGGCACGTACCCTCGATGGCCTTATTCCAGTTGTACTCGAAGGGTGTGCACGCGGTACAGGTCACAATGTTCATGATGACATAGAACGCCACGTTGCACCACATGACGACGTGGCATGCCCAATACATTATGTCCCGTGTTCCTCTTGGTACCAACATGTGAAGCCACTCGAGTAATATGGATGCTTTGACGACAGCGAGGAACACCTGGTAAACGCTGTTATTTGTTAGCCCTGAGCAGCATCATTATCTCGGGAGACTTCGGCGTCGTACAGAACAATATTGAATGCTTCCTAATCATTTCATCCGTTTGTCAGCTCGCTGCTAATAGGACTCGACTCTCGAACGAGTTGTTGGGCGCTGCTTACATGCGAGAATTCAAGAGCGGTGCTGAGGTAAATATCATACTCGTGAACGAAGAACCCGGTATCGTGTATCAATTGTAACGCTAGAGAGACGGTGGCCACGAAAAGTAACTGTCTTTTGTCAGCTTGATTCGAAAGCAATAACGAGAAATGAAGCTTCTACGCACATATGCCACTATGATGATATCTGTCCAATGCATTAGACAACAGCCTTCAAAAATCTTAAACGTGTGATAGGGGCCAACGTACAGTCTCCAATATATGACTGTCGGATCACGAAGAACCGTGAATATATGCGGAGCGCAACCACGATTGTCGACAAGGCGAGGCCAGCAATCAGTACACCGTACCCGAGAGCATCTCTTTGTGGGGGATTCTCGAAATTCGGCGTCACGCCGTCTGGAGCCGCTAAGGCAGGTATGTTATCAAGGCTTGTCGACATGTTAGGCGTGCGGCTGCGTGTGCTGTACTATGTGTTCGTTGTGCGACTGTGACGAAGAGAAAAGGTGTGGGCTCGTGGGGAATCGCGGACCATGCGGGGGGCCAGAGCACTCTGAGGGCAATGGCGAATTTGTGACAGCAGAGATAGGGAGAGAGAAAATGGGCAAGTATGATTTTAGAACTATTGGTAGGATTCGTCCGATGCACATGAAAGATGGGAAATTTCAAAAAATCGTACATTTGCTTCACATGGAGGTTAGCGTATTAATGGTTACTTAACCGCAGCTATTGCAGGTGTTCCTGCGGTGGCGGATCTGCTTTCACTGCAACCTAATGGCATGGCCTTTTGTCACATTTTGCTTCCTGTAGATTCAGGGCTCAAGGGTTGACATTGGAGGGTCGCAAAGAAGGTGGCCCTGTACACCCTCCGTACTTTATGCCGTCAGCTGTAAGACTGTCTGCCAATAGTAGCAGCATTCTTCCTCATGTCACTCTCGACCGACGTAGCTTTGCGGAGGCGTGAGCTAATTATATCGGGGGTGGTACGGTTGGTACCCCGCTCAAAAGCAATGCAGGCGTAGGAAGTTTGGGATTCGCATCCTTCGTATGCAGTCAGCTTCAGAGTCTCCGCCAACGGTAGCATTCGATAGAATCCACTTGCTTGAGCCAGTGATCAGTTCCATAGTATGGTGATGGCGGTTTCTCGATGTTCCTCTCGGGTCCACCCTTTTTTTCTTCTTGAGTTGGCAATGATTATCAGGTCCACTGTGTGTTGTCTTGTCTTACCTGCAGTAAACCTGGGACCCGTTGGTTGCACAGCGCGGCAGACAACGACACAGCAGTCGCAGAGGATTTCTAAACCGTTAACGAACAAAAGATTACTGGGTTTATCTGCAGCATATTATTGTAGCTCAGTCTTACTTTCAGGGCAGGACGCCCCCCCCCCGGGAGGGGCTAAACCCACTACAAAAAGGAAACTTGCGCCGGTCATGAATTCGTAGCACAATTACTCTGTAAAAAGAAAAATTAATAATAAAATAATTAAAAAAGACTTCTCCGCTCAGATTTTAAGTAATAAAAGAACTCAAATAATGGATCCGAGGCGACTGACGTCTGTCTTTCGACTTCTCCTTGCTGCGACATGGCTGGTCGGGCCTTTGTTTGCCGCTGCCAGCGACGGCTTGGCCTCGGGTACGCACATCACTGACCTGAAAACTATTCTGTTAAACGCCAGCAATGAATGGTCTGCCGATACTCTCATCTCTTCACCTGATGAGGAAACCTTCGAGGGCGCGACGCAGAGATGGACAACTTTTGCACCTCCAACATACGCCGCTGCCATCAGTCCGGCAACAGAGGCTGATTTGATCAAAATTGTAAGTAAAACCTCATTGGTGACTCTGGCGGGTGCTTCAGTAGCAACCCAAAATAGCCTTTGCTAGAAAAACGTCCTCTGAACATTTGGGTGCTCTGGTTCAGGTCAAGCTTGCGACGCGTCACAATGTTTCTTTCCTCGCCACGAGCAGTGGTCGACACGGCAAAGGCACTACTCTGGGGAACCTTAAGGATGGCCTGGCTATCGACCTCAGCAAGTTCAATGCGGTCCACGTGGACAAGGCGGCGGGAACCCTCACGGTTGGCGGAGGTGTGCGCACCCGCGACGTTATCGACCTGGTAAACGAAGCCGGTTTCGAGATGGGTAAGAACCAATGAAAGCAATGAAAAACATATCATCCTCGAACCCATGTTGACCCAACGCCTTCAGCAACTGGTCAGGCCAGCTGTCCCGGCCTGGTCGGCGTAACTCTTGGTGCGGGAATCACACGCTGGTCTGGTGTCTACGGCCTGATCGTCGACTCCCTGGTGTCTGTCCGACTCCTTACAGCCGGTGGACAGATCATTGAGGTGGATCAAAAGTCGGATCCTGATCTGTTCTGGGGCATTCGCGGTGCTGGCTTCAACTTCGGCATCGTCGTAGAGGCTACCTATCAGCTCCAGAAGATCCCGCACGACACCGAGGCCGCGGGCCAGCTTACGTCCATCGACATGCTTTTCCCTGCTCCAATGGCCGGCGCCTATTTCAAGGCCCTGGAGTCTTTCAGTGGTACCATGCCAGCGGAGCTCGCGGTCGCCTCCATTGTGCATTACAATCCAGACCTCGGTGGTGTAAGATACCACATGCCCTCCTCCTCCTCCTTTTTTGTTACCTGGTCTGCTCACTGATCCTTTTACGACTTATATAGGCTGCCGTTCTTGCCAACTGGGCATACAAGGGCACGGAAGCCAAGGCCCGAGAAATAATCGCGCGGGTCCTTGAGCTTGACCCGCCTGTGGTCAGCGCCAACTATGTTCCGTGGAACAAGCTGTTGGAGGTACAGGGCTTCGGCATAGACACGGCACTCTGCACAAAAGACCAGCGGATCAATACGTACTCGGCCAACGTGCGCCAAATATCGGGCCCGACGTTTGAGAAAGCTTTCAACAAGATGGCCAACCTGTACCAAGATCATCCCGCCGCACGGAAGAGTGCTCTCCTCCTTGAGACCTTTCCCAACCAAGCCGCCATGGCTGTCCCCGACGACGCAACGGCATATCCATGGAGAGACGCATTAGGCAACTTGTACGTGTTCTCCCCCCCCCCCCCTTCAGAGGGTGCGGAAGGGCTTTGACAAGCGCGTTGCCACCTTGCAGCATAGTTAACTCAGAGCCACTACTAACTTTCCTAATTCTACAGGATCCTTGATTTCTCGTATCCAGAGAACGACGATGCCGCTGCCGACGCAGCAAGTGCACTGGGGCCCGAGCTCCGGAATGACTTCCACGAGACCTCGGGATATCCCGAGCTGTCAGTCTACGTGAGCTACGCGCACGGAGATGAACCAATCGAGAGCATTTACGGTGCCAGAAAACTTCCGAAGCTGGCAGCGTTGAAGAAGAAGTGGGACCCAAGCAATGTGTTCGCCTACAACAACCCGCTGCCAACCGAATATGCACCGAAGTCGACGCCGCACGATGAATTGTAGTAGCCAAGCTAGTTTTCTTACTGGGTACCTCTTATGTATCTGGGTCTGCTTTATACATGCCGACTAAGGGGGGAACCCCACATTAAAACCATGCGGTACTTTCAAAAACAGGGGTTAGAGGTTGCTGCAGAGAGACAAAAGTATATTTTGAATGTTTCACAAATCAGTGTCAGTTCGGCAGGTGGAAACGTGGTAGAGAGATGGCAACGCTCCGGTGGAGGAACCTTTTTCGTCACATGAGAAAATATCAAAGAGTCCACAGTACCAGCTTCCTCCATCAGTTGCTGCACCTAGAAAATCTTGTATCAGGTGAAGGCCAATATTCCAGCAACGTGTGAGAAACATCTTCAAGAAGAGCGTGGTCTCGCGCCAAATTCTACGATTGCTAGATCCGAGAATGCATGCTTCATCTCCCGGCATCTGCATGTACACAGGTGACAGCTATGGCCTGCGTCATGAATTTTAGCTTCTCTCTTTCTGTCTGTCTCTCTCTCTGCGCTGTCTCCCCTCTCTTGCAGGGGTCTGTGCCTGTACATCTGGTTATAAATTGAAGATGGCTGCCAACCCTGCATCTGGTTGAGAGCGACTGACCAATTCCCATCTGATCTTTCGCAGCCACCCAGGGCTCCAGCTGTCAGCACACTCAACATATTATCCGGTATTTGAACCAGCAAGAGCCCAGTACAGATATGAATATCGACGGAATTGCCCTCGTTATCGGTGGAGGTGGGTTTCTCTAGCTTGCTCCTCTGACCCCCTGCTGCTGCCTTACGCTCAACGTTTAATTGCTAACATGCATGCTCAATACCAGGAAGTGGCATTGGGATGGAGTGCGCCGTTGCATTCGCCAAAGAGGGTGCCAAGGGCGTCATGATCGCTGACATCAACCTCCAAGCCGCCGAGCAAGCCGCCGAGATGTGCAGATCAGCAACTGTGAAGGCGGACAAATTTGCAGCCGAGGCTATTGAGGTCGACGTTACGTCCGAGGAGTCGGTTGTCCTGATGGTGCAGCATGCGGTCCAAAAGTTTAGTCGCGTCGATTACTGCGTGAATACCGCCGGCGTAAGTGTTACATCGGGCAGCCTCCGCGCGTGCGGCGCTTAATCTCCCCCCTCCCCCAAATTCTCTTTGGGAACGCTCGAATCCTCCACAATGAAATGTAAGGTCAGAGAGGAGCTGACGACTGTTCTTAACTTCTTTCTATGTAGATTGGCATCGAGGTGGCGCTTGAGATAGCCGAAGCATCCTCGGCTGACTTCTGTCGGTTTAGTAAGGGATCCCTCAGGTTCATATCTCCACATTGATGGCAGGTAACTGACACGAAGGCGCTATTCATAGTGGATGTCAATGTCACAGGGAGCTTTCGAGTCACGCGGCATGTCTCGGCCCTGATGAAGGCCCAGGAGCCTAGACAGATTGATGCCGCGGCCCCAAGGCGTGGCTCAACGCGTGGCTCCCTTGTCCTGATGGGCTCAGCGGCCTCCATTGGCGCGCAACCACAAATGGTGCAGTACACAACGTCCAAGCACGCGGTGCTGGGACTGGCCAGGAGTGCCGGTATGTTACCACGAGTCCTGGCGGGCGAACAAGAACCTAGGCTGACCCAGGACCCCATCTCTCTTCGGCCAGCTCTCGATAATGCGCAATACGGCATCAGGGTCAATTGCCTGTGCCCCTCTTGGGTCAACACGCCAATGGTACAGCGGGCAGTGGAGCAGGTACCTGGGCTCGGGGATGCCATCAAGTCTGCTGTGCCGCTTGGGCGCATGGCGCTGACCGAGGAGATTGCGGACGCTGTGCTGTTCCTCTGCAGCCCCAGGTCTAGCTATGTGACTGGCAGCGCCCTGCTCATCGATGGTGGCACGATGCTGAGTCCTTTGAGCACCCAAGTGTAGAGCATTGCATACAGACATCTGGTCTCCAGTTCGGTCTCCAGTTTAGTCCCCAGTGGACTGCAGCAGCTTGCCCACTTTAATCCCTGCAAATGTCCTCAGGAATCAATAGCCTTCGCTGCGCGTCTATCGGCCTCTCGGATCTGCAAAGTACAAAGTACAATATGCAGCAGTAAACGGGCCCGGATGACTTGACTGTGGATATGAAGAGGCATGGATTGCAATCCCTTCCAGATGCATTCGGCAGCCCCCCACATCTCTGCCAAGCATTAAGTTGCATGTACTCGTCTGGGCGCAGGATCAGGTTATAGTCGGACGCAGCAATGAAAATAGGCAGGTCCACCATGGTTTGAAATTCCTTTGGGGGCCAAGGGCATGTACTAGATATCGACCGATCTATCTTACGAGACCATAGAGGCAGCTTTCCCAGGGATTCCGAGCTGATTCCGAACATTGAGCGACATCCTTGGTGAAGTTTGAATACGCTGTCGTCTATCAGCGGGTTCTGCTGGCCTTCAGGAGTGCGTTTCGAGTGGTGACACCTTTTTTCCCTCTCTTCTTCTTGAAAACCAATCCATACGACAATGGCCACGAATCCCGAGCATGAGAAGAGAGAAGGACCTTCTGGTCCAGGCGTTGGCTATATCACGCACGGCTTCCCGGCCGCAGGCCTTCGCCGGACGGTGCGGCACATCACAGGCCACAATGCCGAGGGGAAGGGCGTCTTTCTTACTACGGACTGTGGCGATCATCATCGCGTCATGGGTGAGAAAGAGGCCATTGCCAACATTCTGTATTCTACCAGAGAGTCGCCGGTAGACATGGAGGGGAATGTTGACATTGCCAAAGCAAAGGATACAGAGGTAATTATGAAGATGAAGCATCACATGGCCTACTTCTCCTAATGGCATTTCCTTCTTTTTTCTTCTAATTTCATGTGCATGGCGTGTCCTAATGATTCACAATTCCAAAATAGCCTCCTCTTCACTACCACAATGGCACGGTTGTCCGGATGGTAGACTTTGGCCCCGGGGTAAGCAAAGCATCCAGTCTTTCAAACACTCGAGTCACTCTTTGACCTTTTTCTAGGTCTCATCTCCTCTCCACCGAGCAGTTTCTCTGGACTACGGTGTTGTCATCGAGGGCGAGTTTGAATTGACCCTAGACTCTGGAGAGACACGTATTATGCGCCAGGGTGATTTCTGCGTGAACCGTGGGGCCATGCATGCGTGGCGAAACCTGACTGGCAACGGTACTCTACCAGGTCGTATGTTGTGGGTTTTGCTTGACTGTAAGCCCATCATCATCAACGGCCAGGAGGCAGTGGAGGACCTCGGCGAGCTTGCACAGTACTATCAGGGACGCTGAAGTCCTTGGCCGACGCTTGAGAAGCCACTTATAGCATTAAAAGACTTTAGTTTTCAATATTTACTAGTATGACAAAAATTCGACCCAATTGGATTCATTATTTAAGCAATTAATCTTTCTTTCTTTCCTCGAGAGATGCACGTTGCAGTTTCGCAAAGTTAAACATGTTCCAGAATATGTAGTCCTAGAAAATAATTAACTCAACTGACTCCTAACATAAAGACTTGGTGGCATAATACAAAGACGACGTGGGGTACATACCCAGACCTTCCTCCAAAGGAATGTGTCCAAGAAGCGGACAATAAGCGTGGTCTTTCCGTACCAAAACCAAGTGGCGGGCTGTGACTTGATGCTCTCAGCGACAACTTTGCTAGCGTAGTCGAATCGGTTCGTAGTGTCTTTGAAAGCAGTATTTGATACAGTGAGCAGAAAATGATTTTATTACTATGATCTTGGGGGCGGGGGGGGGGGAGGGCGGCGGAAACCTACCTGGAATTCTCTGTACGTGTTTCTTGAACTCCTCAGAAAGTGGAGCAAAGTAGGAGCCTGTAACATTTCAGACTCAACAAAACTATTTCAAGTGCAAGTAGATTCCATTTCCAATCAGAGAGAGCAGTACGCACCTTCGGGTAGCTCTCTTGACATGTCCCTTGTCAGAATGTTTGTTCCGATTTCACCAGAGATAATCTGGAGTAATCAGTCATCAATCCTGTCGAAATCGGTTGGGAAGTAATCAATCATATTTTCTTTGCTTACCGTTAATACTTTGACACTATTCAATAATACATAAGAAATTACTGACGTTAGCAAAAGTAAAACTGTGAGATTCATAGCAGTAAGTATTCGGTGATTCGAGTGCCTTACTTCAGAGGAGCCATTTCCACCCGCAGAGTGTTTGACCAGTGGTGGAGAGCTGCCTTGGTAGCGTTATACGAAGCTGTGACACGCCGGCCGGCTTGTCAGTTTGGAACCAATATGGCTCAGCATGGCAAGACAGCCGGCTGTGAGACTTACATCCATAGACATAGGGAGAGATACCGCCGACCGATCCAATATTGACAATGGTTCCAGATGATTTAATGAGCATATCATGCAGCCAGCGGACCATCCGCATGGGACCGAACACATTGACGTCAAACATATACTGGACCTCCTCGACATCTGTATCGATGGCCGTCATTGTGTACGCTGGAGCAAAGGGTTCAGTCATCCGTCAGAAGAGAGAGAGAATACAGTCTTGAGCCAAGGGGGAAGAAGAGTTGCTCACCTACGCCCCTAGATTTGGATAATTATGTCAGTTATTAGTTTGTGTGTTGTCTCATTCGAGAACCCGAGGGTGCAAGGAGGATAATACAGACGCATTGTTGACGAGGATATCGAGATGACCGCCAGTGACGGCGCCCACATTCTTCTTGAGTTCCTTGACAGATTCCTCCTTGGTGACATCGAGCGAGAAGCAAGTGATACCAGCTTCGGTCAGATGCGCTCTGGACTCGGACGGGAGAACGGTGGCGATGGCGCAGATGCCGCACGTCTGGTACTCCTTCACCAGCGCTTCGCCGATGCCTCCCTGGCCACAGCTTGATTTTCTCGATTGATTAGCATTAATATGACCTCAACAAGGGGCATAATTAAGAAATAAAATACAGACACGTACCCCGTGACAAGAGCGTATTTCTTTCTATGGGCCATTTCTTTCGAGCCGGGTGTGTGCCAGTGTTGTGAATGATCACCCACGTTCATAGCGGAGGAAGAAGGAACGGGAGTTGGGCATAATTTGCGTTTTGATAAGACTGATCCATCAGTAATACAGTAACCAACGGCCAGCAGCTAAGCCACGCATCCAGTCGGGCGGTGTTGAAGGATTCTGTGCCGAGGGCCAGAATATGACTGTACCATTAGAACATGCTTGAATCCTAAGGGGCGCTTAAATGCTGGTATGCGCTGTTAACGCTTGGGTCAATTTTACGAAGTGGGACGTCCCATGGAGACGAACGTCCCATGACGTCCCATGGAGACGGGGTGCGGGTGGGGGGGTGGGCTGTGGGTGTTGGGTGTTGGGGGCGGTTTGCTCCTGGCATTATCAGTTAGTTCAAGGTGAACACGCTGGGTGCTTTTTTTTGTTTTGTTATTATCTTCTTTCTCTCTTTTTCTTCTTTTTTTCCGGGGGGGGGAGGGGGTTGCAGGGAACAGCATGACAACCTGCAACCCACTTCTGCATATAATAGGGTGAAGAACCTACTTGGGCCGATCCTATTATGTACCTTCTTGCTAGTAGAATGCATCCATAAAATCTTTCCTGTTTGGTATTATAATATCAAAATCGCGGCATGAAGAAATATGTTCAGTGATCGAGTGCTCGAGGTGGTTGCAACTATCAAATAATTATTGCTATTAGAAAGCACACTGTTCTTCTCCCCTTCTCTATTCCCCCTCCTACTTCCTCTCAAGCATCCAAGACTCAAAGCTTGGCTCTTCGTCATGGGATTGAAATACCTTACAGTCCATCAAGGGACAGAGAAGGAGGAGGTTGCAGACTTGCAGAACGGAACCACGACGAGTCCATCCAAGATGAACAACCACGAGCCCGAACCTCACATCCATAACGATGACGACCCTGTGTGTATAGTAGGAATGGGTGAGTGTCCTGTTGCTAATGATTAAGCTGCTTGATGATAGTTGTTCTCGAAGCTCATACTTTTCCTTTCTATATCAGCATGCCGCCTGCCAGGGGGCGTTGACTCGCCGTCTAAGCTCTGGGATACACTGTTGAACAAACGGTCCTACAGCGGGCCAGTGCCGCCGTCCCGTTTCAATCTTTCAGGCTGGTACCATCCTGATACCAACCGTGCTGGGGTCATGAATGTGCCGGGCGGGTACTTCCTCCAGGAGGACGTGCGCCAGTACGATGCGGGCTTCTTTGGCGGTCTGGGTGGTGTCCACAACCTCGAGGCGGCAGGGCTGGATCCGCAGCAGAGAAAGCTGCTCGAGGTTGTCTTCGAGTGCTTCGAAAATGCCGGGGCAACGCTGCAGGACATGGCGGGCAGCAACACGGGTGTCTATGTCGGCAACTTCACCGTCGACCACGCGACAATGCAGCTGAGAGACCTGGACACGATCGGGCGGTACACGGCCATGGGGGTCGGGACCAGTCTGCTGGCGAACCGCGTTAGCTACGTGTTTGACCTACACGGGCCCAGCCAGGTCCTTGATACGGCATGCTCGTCGTCCTTGTACTGCCTCCACAATGCTGTCCAGGCTTTACTCGGCGGCGAGTGCGACGGGGCCATTGTTGCAGGCGCCAACCTGATCATGTCGCCGGATCAATGCCTGGGGACGGCGAGGGCGGGCTTCCTGTCTCCCACTGCTACGTGCCACACCTTTGGTGCCGAAGCAGACGGGTACGCGCGAGCCGAGGGCGTCAACGCAATCTATATCAAGCGTCTGTCTGCAGCTCTACGAGACGGGGACAAGGTGTGGGCCGTGATTCGCGGCACTGCAGTCAACGCGTGAGTATTCTGCCTCCTTTTCTGTTTTCCTCCTTTCCGTCGGGATCCCCCCCCCCACTCTTCTAGTGAGTGACTGATCAGCAAAAATGTACTAATGATTATGAGCACCACAGAAATGGCAGGACGTCTGGGATCGCACAGCCCAACGCAGACCGCCAGGCAGCCGTCATCCACAAGGCGTATGCGGCGGCCAAGCTCAATATCCTGGATACAGATTATGTCGAATTCCACGGCACAGGAACGCCGATTGGAGATCCTATCGAGGTCGAAGCCGTAGCGCGGTGTTTTGCGCAGCACAGAGCGACCCGGCTGATGATCGGGGCCTCGAAGCCCAATTTTGGCCACAGCGAGGCAGCAAGCGGGCTCACGGCCATCATAAAAGCTGCGCTAGCTTTGGAAAAGGGCAAGATCCCGCCAACCTGTGATGTCAAGAAGTGGAATCCAAAGTGTAAGTGGATATGTTTATGATGGTTTTACATGTCAACAATAAGTTTCCATGTCTTTCGAGCATTATATTCTTTACTCCTTTTTTCCCTTTCTCTTTTTCTTGCTCTTCGCCTAACACACACGATTACTAATTATTCTCTCTCTCGTAGTGCAACTTGACGCCCGGAACCTCGTGGTCGTCCAACAACCTACGTCCTGGCCGAGGGTGCTTCGAAGGGTCAGCGTCAACTCGTTTGGGTATGGCGGTGCCAACTCGCACTTGATTCTCGAGTCAATAGGCAGTTACCTCAGAGGAATCCGGCGAATGTCGCTGCCAGCCCACATGGGTGCTGCTGCTGCTGCCACGTCCTCAAAAGAAGAAGATGGTGACAACAAGGAGGAACGACAGCACGACCGCCATATACTGCTCCCCATCTCAGCCGCGACAAGGCAGGCTCTGGACACCCGCGTGAGCCAGATCACCGAGGTCCTCACGCAGATAGATAAGACAGATCATCAGCTCGTTGGGCGCCAAGTGCAAGATGTAGCCTACACCCTGAGCCAGCGCAGGTCTCACATGGACTTTCGACACGTTCTGCTGGTCAAGATGCAGGCGCTTATGGGAGGCGATGACGGAGACGATAAAATGGTCCATCACATCGAGGCACCAGAAGGCACAGGTCACAACAGTTCCAGCCTGCTCCTGCCCTTTGGCTTTGTCTTCACGGGCCAGGGCGCTCAATGGGCTAATATGGGCAGGGAGCTGCTGGAGACGAGCTCGACGTTCCGCACAACTATCCACAGCCTCGACAGCGTCCTGCAGAGGTTGCCCAGCAAGCAGGCCCCAGACTGGACCATCGAGCAGACGCTCCTCGACCCGCCCGCGTCCAGCCAGATTCACGACGTCACCCGCAGCCAGCCGGTCTGCACCGCCCTCCAGATCGCCTTGGTGGATATGCTGGGCACCTGGGGGGTTCAACCCACAGCCGTGGTGGGCCACTCATCGGGCGAGATCGCCGCTGCATACGCAGCAGGGCTCCTGACCGCTGACCAGGCCATCCTAGTGGCGTTTTTTCGGGGCGTGGCGGTCGGGACGCTACAAAGTCAAGGTGCAATGCTGGCGGCCGGTGTGGGCCCCGAGGCAGCCTCCCAGCTCGTACGAGACAGCGGTCTGGGCGGCAGCGTGAGTGTTGCTTGTGTGAACGCCCCCGAAAGCGTCACTCTTAGCGGTTCTGCCGACGGAGTCGAGCGCCTTCTAGCCAGGCTTCAGGAGCAGAACAAGTTTGCCCGAAAACTACAGACAGGAGGAAAGGCGTACCACTCTTTTATGATGAAAGAGGTGGGTGCCTTGTATGAAGAATTACTCGCACCACACCTCAGCCCTGATCATACCACTATAAGAGAGCAGCAGCAACAGCAGAATGTATCAATATCCATGTTCTCGTCTGTGGATGTCGCCGGCGATAATGACGACAACAACAATGACAAGCCTGCTGTCCTGAATCATAGATTGGCAAGTACGGCTGGATACTGGCGGGCCAATCTCGAAAGACCGGTCCAATTCTGGCAAGCGGTACAGAGCATGACGAGCTTTGTCGAGGGGGGGCAAATAAGAACAGGAGGAGGGGGGGGCAAAAACGGGCTTCTTCATCTGGTTGAGATAGGTCCTCACAGTGCGCTCAAGGGGCCACTGCAACAAATCCGCCGCCATATGGGTCGTGGTGAGGCTGGGCTCCCTTACTCGTGCGCTCTGGTCAGAGGTCAGGACGCAGAACTCTCGACCAAGAAGCTCGCGGGCACCCTCTTCCTGCACGGCACAAACCTGTCCTGGAAGCAAATATCATCACCTTCTTCTTCTTCTTCTTCTTATTCTTCTTCTTCATTGATAAAGCAGCAGCAGCGACAACAGGAGCCTGAGCTGCGTGTGCATCTTCCTCCCTACCCATGGGACTATTCTGGTGGTCTCCTCTGGACCGAGTCCCGCACCAGTATTGAGACGCGCAACCGTCCATTCCCACGTCATCCTCTTCTGGGCTCTCTCGGCGTGGCCGGGAACGGCATCGACTGGCAATGGAAGAACCAGCTAAACCTCAAGGAGGTACCCTGGCTGCGCCACCACAAGGTCGAGACACAGGTTGTCTTTCCAGCAGCCGGCTACCTCGCCATGGGCATCGAGGGCTTGTCACAAGCCTTGCACCTTGGCAGTAACGACAAAACCATTAAACATGTCCAATTTCGACGTCCTTGCTGGTTCGAATTCCGCAATGTCAGCATCAGAACGGCGCTCGTGGTGCCTGATGATGAAGACGATGACGAGAACAAGAACTATAATCATCACAACAACAATAGTACAGAAAAAACCAAAGACAAAAACCAGACAGTGGAGCTGCACACTGTCATCTCGCCGCGAGCGCTATCTTCGACCACCACATCATCCAAATGGTACGACTTTTCCATCTCGTCTTGGGTGGCGGGCAAGGCGACGGTGCACTGCGCCGGGAGCATCCAGCCACACGAAGCTGAGGGCGATATCAGCGGTGCAGTATTAGTAGAAGACACTGTCACGACCGAACAGCAGCAGCAAGGACACAGCATGGAGCAGAGGGACAGAGGATCAGCCGCATTGTATTATCGGAAGTTTGAACAGGAGGGTTTGTGCCTCGGTCCTTGGTTCCAGTCCATCACCGGCGTCTTCGCCGACGGGTTTGATAACGATGATGGCAATACAAACAACAAGAGGTCGTTGTCGTTATCTTCCTCCTCCTCCGAGGTCCTTGTGGCCACCGCCCTTCTCAGGCCTCATGACGAGGAGATGGTACCAGCAGATGCGCAGCTCAGCCAGCAGGAGCGTGAACAGGATGCCATCCACCCCATCACCATCGATGCCTGCATCCAGGCAGGTATCATGTCCACGGCGGGCGGGGATCTGAGCGTTCTAGGTGCACATCTTCCCGTCTCTATCCGGGAATGTTGGATCCATGGGAATTGCGGCGGCGGTAATAGTAGCAGTAGTGCCAGCGAGGAGGACGGGGTTAGCATGATCCAGGCGCGCGCCCGCAAAACAGGCGTGTCAACACACCGCGTAGATGCCACCCTCCGTCATCCGCACAGCGCCGCGCCCCTCATCCACCTCCAAGACGTCCTCGTGTCTCACTACAGCGCCAAGATGCCTCCTCTCGATCTTGGATCCGTCATCCCTCGTCAGCCCTGCCTGCGCGTGGCCTGGAAGCCCGACTTGACGCACCTCCGCGGCCCCTCGGCAACCAGACTGCGTGGCTACCTCACTAGCTCCGCGTACCGGCTTTCAGGTGCGCTCCCAGAGACAGAAGACCTGTTTGACAATGCAGGCGGGGCAGCTGTTGCGGCACTGCTGGACCTAGCAGGCCATCGGAACCCACGCATGCACGTGTTGGAGCTAGGCGAGGACTGCACCTGCAAGGCCAAGCAGTGGAGAGCGGTGCTGGGCAAGGGGACGGGATGCCAGCGCTACCAATCATGGAAGACGACTGGTCCAGATCTCGATGGGCTTGCTGCTGTTGCAAAAGCTCGGGAACATAAAGGAAATGAAGAATATGATGATGATGACCAGACGCCGGGTAGAGTCGTGTTTGATACTGTGCTTCTTCTCGGCGTACGTACTCTCCAAAGTCTGCTATTGTTTTTTTTTCCTTTTTTCTTTTCTTATATGGATCATAACGACGAGGATGATTTTGCTAATATTTTCTTCTCCCCTCTCCCCTACACGTATAGCGAAAGAAAAGTCGCGAATATTGGGAGAAATGTCCCAACGAAATTCTTTCTCTCGTCGACCAAAGAGGGATTGTCGTGACCCGCGACACAAGTTCGAGTGCTGCTGCCTTGGAAAAGGCAGGATTCGACAAGGTCGAGTTAGGAATCGGCTTGATCTTAGGTATCCGTCCTGAAGGCAAAGGCGTGCCTTTCCTGGAAGGAAAGCGATTTGTGATTCTGGTAAGAGAAATAGAAAGAGAAGCAAAGAAGAAAAAGAAAGGCCCATCCCCACATTCTTCTTCTTTTTGTTAACCGCCATCTTTTTTCAGACCCGAAAGGCCGCCCCGTGTTCGCTCTCGGAGAAATTTGCAAAGGCCATGGCGACGCAGCTGCAGAAGCAGATCGGCACATCCATTGTGGTGGATATAGTACCGCTCGAGGAGGCCGGGCAGGCATCGCTAAGCGAGGACACAATCTGCATCTCTCTCCTGGAGATAGCGAACGCGTTCCTGGCCTCCATGAGCCAGGACGACATGAACCATCTCCGCAATGTCACTGGGCGCGTCACCACCCTGCTGTGGCTCACAGGTGCAGACATGTTGGGAGGCGCGCCGAGGCCTGACCTGACGCTGTGCAACGGCCTCGCGCGCGCTCTCACATTGGAACAGCCAGCACTCCGCTTCCTGGTTTTCGATGTTGGTGCCTCTAAGCAATGGGATCTATCATCTACGCGCGAGAACATTGTAAGCGTGCTCGCGGCGCTATATTCCAGGGACGCAGGCACAGACACTCTGGAAGCTGGCGACAGCGAATATGTGCAACATGACGGTCTCGTCTACATCAGCCGTTTCACGCCAGACTCTGTGCTGAATACTACCTTTAACCGCCGCCTGCGTCTTGGGGGAGCTGCTTCGTCCAGTCACACACATGATGATACAAATCATAATTATAATTATGGTACTATTCATGAGGACGGCGCTGGGATTATGTCCTCGTACCCATCCTCAACATCATCATCATCATCAATTATCCAACGCACTCCCTTGAGAAGAGCTCGGCCTGCAAAATTAGCTATCGGTCGTGTCGGCGTCACTGACACAATCCACTTTCAAGCCATAGAAACTCCTTCATCTTCCTCGTCTTCTTCTTCTCTTCCAGCAGACTCAGTCGACGTTCTGATCAAGGCCGTCAGCCTCAATGCAAAGAACGTATACGCACTCAGCGGCCGCGTGGAAACTATTGGCGCATCGACAGTGGACGAGTTCGGCGGCATCGTGACCGCTGTCGGCGCCGAGGTGACCCATCTACGACCCGGCGACCGCATCTTTGGGATGGCGCCAGGCCAGCTCTCGACGACAATGCGCATGCGCGCCACCGACGCGCACAAGATGCTCGACACTGAGAAGTTTTCTGTCATGCCCACCATGCTCACTGTCTACGCCACAGCCCTGTACGCCCTCGACCACCGCGCCCACCTGCGTGCTGGAGAGACTGTGCTTATCCACGGTGGTGCCGGGGCGCTGGGGTTCGCAGCCATCTCCCTGGC
The DNA here is from genome assembly GCA_014849955.1 of Cryphonectria carpinicola. Classification (NCBI taxonomy): domain Eukaryota; kingdom Fungi; phylum Ascomycota; class Sordariomycetes; order Diaporthales; family Cryphonectriaceae; genus Cryphonectria; species Cryphonectria carpinicola. The sequence goes on along the minus strand of JACWRQ010000226.1, from coordinate 32,831 downwards.
ACAGCGCCTCGGTGCGGTCGTCTACACCACAGCTGGGTCGGCCAGCAAGCGGCAGTTCATCACCGAGGAGCTGGGCATCCCTCCTGAGCACGTCTTCGGCTCACGCGATAGAGGGTTTGTCGAGGGGCTGCGGCGGGCCACGGGCGGGCGCATGGCTGATGTGGTCGTAAACTTCCTTGTGGGTGACCTTCTTCACGAGAGCTGGCGTTGTGTTGCCCCTTTCGGCCGTTTTGTCGAGGTGGGCAAGCGGGATCTGGTCGACGGTGGCCGCCTCGACATGGACATCTTCCTGCGCAACGCCACCTTTACCGCGTTTGACCTGACAGATTTGTTGATGCATCAAGACGAGCACTACCGCCAACTGTGGAACAGGTTCGTTTTCCTCTTTCTTTCCTCCCCATTTACACTAGAGTATATTTATATGTATATGCACGCATCCATATATATAAGCTAATCTTTCTCTCCTCCTTCCAGGCTGAGCAGCGAGGTTGTGGAACTATACCGTGCTGGCGAGATCAAACCGCCGCCTTCGGCAGTCTTTGATGTGACCGATATCGTCCAGGCATACCGCCACTTTTCCACCCAGGATAGAGTCGGCAAGGTTGTCATTTCCTTTGAGAATGAGGATTCTCTGATTCCGGTAAGTAGCTATTTCTCTCGTCGAAAAGAAGACGGGGCGCGGCTGGATGTTTCTATTCTTTTCTTCTTCTTCTTCTTGGTTCAAACATACTATCCTATCATTTATTCCCTCCCAAATATATCACATTTCACAACAAAGAACTCATGTGCTAACACTGTGACACCTTTCAGCTTGCTCCTCCGAAATACAGCGCCACCCTAGACCCGAACAAGACATATCTTCTCATTGGGTGCCTCGGTGGCCTTGGACGTAGCCTCAGTCGATGGCTCATGTCGCGCGGTGCCCGCAACTTTGTCTTCCTCGGTCGTTCTGGAGCCGACAAGCAGAGCGCCAAGACCATGATTAGACGTCTAGAGGCTGGCGGTGCGACCGTGACCGTTGTGCGTGGCGATGTTACAAACCGCACCCACGTCGACGCCGCCGTGGAGGCCTGTATCGCGACCGGCAAGCCTGTGGGTGGCGTGGTGCAGGCTGCCATGGGCCTCCACGAGGCCCTCTTTTCGTCCATGACTAGTGGTGCGTGGCATACGGGGATCCAGCCCAAGGTTACGGGCACCTGGAACCTGCACAACGCCCTTGAGGCTGGAGGCCGCGACGCCGCCCTTGACTTCTTCCTGCTCATGTCCTCCGTGTCGGGGAGCGTGGGCACGGCCACCGAGAGCAACTACTGCGCCGCTAACTGCTTTCTCGACGCCTTCGCCAGGTGGCGCCGCGCTCATGGCAAGCCTGCCATCTCGCTCGGCCTCGGCATGATCTCCGAGGTGGGCTATCTACACGAAAATCCAGACATCGAGGCCCTGCTCCTGCGCCGAGGTATTCAGCCCCTGACAGAGGCAGAGTTCCTGCAGACCATCGACCTCGCCCTCTCTGCTGACAATAATAACGACGACGACGTCAACGGCGACACAAGCCACCACCACCGGCAGCAGCAGGTTCAACAAGACGCGTGGTCAGGATCCGCTCATATACTCACAGGACTTGAGCCGCTTGGGGTGCTGCGTCTCAAGGATCAAGGATTTGACGTAACCCATGCCTCGATGGATGATCCACGGGCGTCTATCCTATTTGCCGCCCTGTCGGCCGAGCAAGAAGCCAGAGATAGTAGAGCACAGCATAACGGAACTCCTGCGCTGAATAATGGCAGCAGCGGCTTGGTTCGGTCCGCCTGGTATGCCAACGTGCCTACGACCGCCCAAAAGGCTCTCCAAGGCGAGGCCCACGCCTCGTCTCTCCACGTGGCCGTCTTGAACCTGTTGTGCAGGCGCTTTTCCTCCTTGATCCTCGTGTCACTCGACAAGATCGAAGACGACAAGCCCATCGCCAAGTTCGGTGTCGACAGCATGATCGCCTCCGAGTTCCGAACTTGGATCTGGACCGCCTTCAAAGTCGATATGCCTTTTCTTACTATTCTCAGCCAGGACGCCACTTTGAGCACCCTCGCTACTTCTATAGCAGAGAAACTAATTTAACCCTGATAGATGATAGATGCAAGTGCATGATCAAGTTTGATAGTAATAATGAGGAAAAGGAAGGAAGAGAGAAGAAAGTTCCTCTACTTTGTCAATATGTTGTCAAATTACCATGTAATGAATTTTCAAGAAACATTGCTCTAGATCAAAGTTCTATAAATTAACATGCAAACAAGATTGAGCCCTGGGTCTCTAATGGCTGTCCCTATACTTGACAAAATACTAGAAAATCTCCCCAACGCCAACAGACAGATACGCCATAATGTTCCTAGACATCCAACATACTACTTGTTCAAGGTTTTTTTTTAAACCTCCCCCCCCCCCCCCCCCCCCCCTCCACCTCCCCCCTTTTTTTTCCCCTCCTCCCCCCCCCCCCCCCCTCCCCGCGTGCCTCCCCTCTCCTCTTATCCCCACCCCCCCCTCCCGCCCCCC
>JACWRQ010000226.1:0-30280 GCA_014849955.1 Cryphonectria carpinicola | reverse complement strand
AGTCTTGATACTAATATTAAAAAAAAACAAAGAAATATGCCCCACGCCATCAACCACAGACCGCTTCATCTTCCTATAAAAACAAACTACCACCCCCCCCAAGTTTTTTTTTAAACCCCCCCCCCCCCCCCCCAATAAGATACTGGTCTCTATTTCTCTCCCCGCCTAGCCACTGAAACTCTTTATAACATAATGGAAAATACACAATGAACGTTCAGAACATGTCCTCGTATCGTGCTTGGAAACAGGTCATTCCAACATCATATGTATCTCGAAATGATCTCGTAGGCATTAGAGTCGAGTTTCTGAAGAGACTGTCGACGCCCACTCAAATGAAATCCAGCTTCTACAGCCTCGCTGAAAGGAGATGGTGACAAGTGTCCAGGAGAGATCGTGTGAGGGTGGACGACATCATCGGAAGAACGGATGCGCATTGGGGACGAAATATCCAAGGCACCTGTAAGATTTATCAGCATCCCTAAGATCACGGACTCCAATAAAATATATATATATATATAACGAATGCAGTAACAGGATTGTGGACGATAGACGTACCGGGACATTGCACACCCGTACCCACTTTCGAGTTGAGATTTGGGTGTTCCAGATCTTCTGGCTTTAACATCCTGTCCAGCAGTTCGACCACCTCGTTCAACCCTAGATGATATGCAATGTCACGCTGTGCCGTACCCTCTTTCAGTTTATGATTTGGGTGGCGAGCCGATTCGGAAGCCCTCCTGAACCAGCTTCCAAAGCCAAGTGTGTTCGCATTACAAAGCTGTGCGCAGTTGTCAAGCTGAGTCTCCGTCAAGTATGGTGCTAATTGACGGTAATGACACGTCCAGTACTGGCCGGCATACCGCAGGAAGTTGATAGCGATTTGATCCCGAAAGATGGTCTCCGCCAGCGTTTGTTCAGGGCCCCTCACGTTCAGCAAGGACAAGTACTTGAGGCATATGTCCAGCATTTCGTTATGAGCACGTCGTGCGATGACAGACTGCCGCCAGTTTGTAGTCCCAGGGTTCATCTTGGGCTGTTGAAATAAATGTTGTGCCTCCGCGCTATGGTCGAGAAGGAACTCCCTCGCTGTTTGGTGCACCAAGTATACGGTGCCGCGTACTATGCGGATAAAGTGCCCACACAGCGCCTTGGCACGCTCTTCGAAATTGTGGACAACGTCGAGTTCTAGATCTTCAAAAGTAGATTGGGTGCGATCTACCGCTATCGCGATGCTGAGCTCTGTCAACGTTAGGGGCCTCACCGCGCCTACAACAATATGTAGCAGCCTCAGGGCTTGCACGGCGTCGGTGCTCTGTTCCAGAAGCCGCTCGTATATGCGGAAGATGTCTCCTCGGGCCTGAAGAATCTCCATGAGTTCCCGTTTCGACGCGCCTTTTTTAGCTTCCAGAAGGTCGATGACAAGGGTAGTCCAGAGGAAAGTCCGGTCGGCGCCCTGAATGAGGCCTGCTCGAACTTCCTCCAGAATTCCTCGTGGCAGTCCGCGACGGACGGCGTTCTCAATATGATATTCGATAACTAGCTCGACATCGCGACTGATAGCTTCAGGTTCGTCTTCTCCTCTAAGCCTGATTGTCGGTAGAATGTCGAAGGCGTGTTTGATCTCGTTGTCGGGTCGACTAGCGATGATTGTCTTGACGAAGGGCGGTCGTGTGAGACTGTCTCCCTCTTTTGTTCTGTAGAACCGTCCGAGTGATTGTAGTAGTTGACGCTGCGTGGTGGCCTCGCATTCGTCCAGGGCGTCAAAAATCAGGATGATGTCTCGTGAGGCCAGATCAGTCACAGAAGCGTCAAGCAGACTCCAAAGCGAACTGAACTGTTGTAAAATATCGCTGCCATGATCCAGGAATGGGTGCGTGACGTGTTGCAGTAACCATGGCTGAGCGGTGTATAATTGATGCAGTATAGCCGATACTGCATGGACCGCGTTGTTTTGCTCGTGATTGTCCTCCTTGAAGAAGAAGTAACATACGACTTCTGGCACCTGAATCCTGTTCTCTGCCCCATTCAGGTGATCAATGAGATAAGAGATCAGGACGGATTTACCACATCCAGGGTCAGCCGATATCCAGAGAAGATCGGATGCTTGTTTCTGTCCCCATTCTCGGTACTTCTCATGGTGTAACAGCCATTGACAGGTACCAGGAACGGCTGGTGGGTATCGATCCTTGTGATCCTCATAGTCCGATGTCCGTAGCAATCTGTAGCAAGCAGCTTGTGCCTCCTTCTCTTCCTTGTCTCGAGCATCTCTGATCTTTTTAGCCTGATCCAACTCGCGCTGGTTGATGCTTTCTGCTACATCGTCTCGAGACTCGGGCGCGGGTTTGATCGATTGGGAGCTCTTAGTATGTAAGCGATCATCGTGTCCGGTTCCTTTCGGCTCACTATCCTCAACGACAGTCTCTTTAGTTTTGGGTTAGCATTAAATATTGAAAAGAAATGTACAAGTATTTAATCACAACTTACTGGGGCGTGATGCAGAGCCAGCCAAATTCTGGATGTTCGTCCAAACGCATCGATACCGGGGTTCGAGGATGGAGTCAAATCTGCACATGGAACGGTGGTTCCCTTTGATGCCGATAGTGACTTCATCCGGGAATCCAAGGACAGCAGAGTCTTCTTCGACTACCTTTTTCTTGGTTAATAAGTCCGCGCACCAAATTCCCTCAAACGAGTGTCACCGTGCTTACTCTGCAGTTGAGGTAATCCATCTTGTCGGTCTCGTAAAAACTAATTATTTGTAGATTCTTGACCCTATCGACAAAGGATTTGGAAATGTTTTGGAGTGAGATGGAGTCCATCTTTAGGTCTTGAGACAGTTTCCTATTGGTCTTACTGCCAAAGGTTGCTATGCTAGCAATGTTGCCGAGAACAGTGCTCCAGACCGCGAGAGACGACCCTCGGTGGGGGGTTCCGAAGAACACGATGCCCCGGACCGAGTTAAGGAGGCTCCGGTATCGATCTTTCTCATGCGCTCTGATGATGGCCTGCAGATAACAAACAGTCAGTAAATATCATACCAAGCCTGGGATCTGATCAACCTTTTTGACCACGATGCCCCCAAGGCTGTGGCATATGAAGATAATTGGCCGTCGAGCAACTTCATCAAGCCGCATCGGCAGCAGAGCTTCGAGTAGCTGTTCTGCAAAGGTGTCCACGTCCGATACAGACTTGCCGAAGAACAGGGCCGAGTCGTATCCAAAGGACATGATTCGGGCCCGCGGCACCTGTTGCGGTAAGAAGTCGCGAAGCCACATGACGGGTTTGCCTTTGGCGCTGGAGGTTGTGGACTGCCAAGTTGTTTCCCAGTGGCCATTGAGGCCATGTAATGCCACTATATCAACGGCGTCAGGTTCATTATCATCTTGATCCTCCAGAACATGCAGGCCGAAGGTGTCGTCGTTCCTGGGGTCCTGTACTACTGTGGCGCTATTATCAGGTGCTGACACGAAATTAATGTTTAGGTCAGTTCTTCGCCAGGCGTGAGCGTTGCGGCGGAGGAGATCGTACATGAAGAGCCCCCTTCCTCGGCGCCGTTGGAAAGCCTCTTCTTCTTCCATGGGAGTGAGAGCATGTTGAATATGGGCCTTTCACAATCTTCCAGAACATGACCTACGTGACATGCAGGCACCCGACCATTGATACTCCCAGCTCGTAAGAGGGAGATAGATGTGGGGGCGTGAAGTTTGAGAATGCGGAGAAATAGCTTCAGCCTGCTTTGTACCCATGTCTCTGAAGATATAAACGCCCCACTCTTCAAAGTGTGTGCATGAGGGGGGCGATGCATTGGCAATGCTAGGAAATGCAGATGCTTACAGTGCCACGTGACCCACCATCGACGGCAGATCCCCCAAAGCAGGCTCTCATCGAAGTCTAACCTGCAGGTCGTGGGAAGCACTAATGGGGCAGTCAGCTCTGCATCACTAACAAACTGTTCAAGAGCCAGAGAAATGGCCAGGTATTCGCAATGGTGACGTGCATCGCAGGAAGAGGTAGCTGAGAATGGTGAAGATGAAAGTACAGTTGTGGTTTAGTGTAGATTGAGAACTCTCCTGTCACAATAGATATTTGATTGGTTGATTTTTAAAAACAGGGGGGATACAGAGCAGCACAGCCCCTTTCATATTCAATTAGGCATTGGAACGATACAGCGAACATCAAGCCTACATAGTAGACTCTATCCCAGTACTATAAGTAACATATCGATTCGAATGGAGGACAGCGTGTTGGACTCGTAATGAGATTGTCCTTACCCAACAAACCTGCTTTGAAACGTGCAGGTCCGGCGCAATATACAACATAGGGCCAAGGCCGATGGAATCGTACGTCCAAATTTTGCTTCATAGACCAACACACGCAAAATCAACATTGAAACTTGGACCTGACTATGAGGATAATGAGCTTATAAAATACTGTTCCAGGGCTCGGTGGTGGTTTCAATACTTAAGTACGCAGTCGGGCCTCAGAAGCTAATTCTAGTTAAGAACTTCCAGATGGGGCATACTTGCGTGACCAGTAGAGCAATAATTGGAACAGACCTTGTAGCCAATTATTCCTCGCTTCCACCTGTGGACACTCACCGTCACACTTCAGGCAGATTACCAGAGCGCCCACTAAGACAAGGCCAGTATCAAACAACAGTCAGGGTTTCACAGTTTGCCAACTTTTTCTATTGGTGATCCCAGATGCCGAAAACAAAGAGATGGAAAACGACGCCACATGTGAGGAAGGTCATACAGCCATGTAGGAGGACTAGTCGCCCGCCCGCCTACCTACCTATAATAAGGACTCGTTGGGGGCTTCCTAAGCTTGATCCCGGCTTATTCTAGGCACAGTAAAGTGTCACATCTCCGCTTGCGTTGCTAACATTATATTTTGAAGAACCACTTGCTCGCGCTCCCGCCGCATCTTCTTTTCCTCCCTCATATTCTCTCCGTTCTCAACCCTCCAAGTGATTCTCATTCTTGATACAGCATTCGACGAAAAATGGCGAAGAACAGAAGCTGGAGCAGGCTGAAGACTGCGAGGCTCTTGCATCTGTGTACGAAATAGACATCAATCTGTTCTAGAGGGTTACCCTTGTTGCTTGGCTTCACAACTGAGAGCAGACGAACCCGAGAGGTTCTGGATGCAATGTGCACATTTGCTTCTATGGTGAGGTTTCGGCGCGAGTAAAGTCGCTGCCAGCGAGACCAGGCGAATCGAAGACGCTTTACCAAAGATGTAGCCTACGACCAAAGTCCATCTCCTGTTTCGTGGTTTGCTTTACCCTAAGGACCACGACTTCATCGGCAGGGAAGAGGAGCTGATCCGAATGGACACACCTCTCTGCGTCTCTTGACAGGCGCTGGAGTCCAATCATGCACAATACACGGTAATATCAGGGGTGTGAAGAACACAAGTAGCTGTCGAAGATACCCACCGAAATGTCTTTATTTTGATTATACTTTCTGAATCCCTGTTGGGAGCCATATCAATCCGTTGACAGCATTCTCGTAGTTCTACCCTCATCTGAGACTGGGGCGGGGAACTGCCGAGCAGCAGACTATGGCTGAAGCTGTTAAACGAGGGTTTGCTCGCCGCGAATGCTATCTCATGAACTTTCAAGATACTATACTAAACATAACTAGGTGAACGATCAATGGCTATTGATGTTTGGTAATATTGAAAATAGGGTTGATATAGCCTTTTTCTAGCCTACCAATTTTAAACGCTTTATGCTGATTATAACCCAGAACCGAATAGTGGTCAAATCAGAATTGTATATATTAGATTACTATCTTTCTCTCTTTAAGGAATACAGTTTCCCCCCCCCCCCCCCGCCCCCTCTTCGTAGTCTTCCTATAGCAATTACATATTTCGCCGGATATTATATTGCCCTGCTACAGTCGTTGCTGTCTCGCTTCGACTCTCAAATCCATCAATATACTCATCAATTAACCGAAAGACTCAGTTTCTTCAGTGTCTCCGAGCTGGGAGGTTGCAGGCTGTAATCCACCCAATGTACTCACACCACCACCTCGTTGTTAAAGGCCGCCATGGCTTGCGGGCTTTGTGCGTCCGCCTCACATATCACTTCAAGTCTTTCAAGGAAAGTAATTGATGCAATAATTTTTACACTTGCAATGTGGCTTCGGAGATGAAGAAGGCATGATTCTACAACATCTGATCAACCAAACGCGCCTTAAACCTGATACACCCAGTGGTTGCGGCAGCCTCGACTCAAGAGGCGCAATTTGAGGCGAAGTCTCCGTTGCAGCATCACAGCAGAACAATGTAATGATTGTAGGCAGATGCCAAGTATGTATTGTTCTGCTTATGGTTAGAGCGGCATTGCAGATTGAAATCGTTTATGAAATTCAACAACAACGAGCGACCCACCTTTTCGGAGGTCAGCAGCGTTCTGACACCCAGCCCAAGCTTACGACACTCAGGTCCCTGCTCTTCTTTCTTTTCTCAGTTTCTGCTCGCATATGGAGGCGAGAGAGAGACCGAATAGACGGCTTTGCTGTCGCTATCAACGGATTTTGAGCCCCCAGGTAGGTGGAGGTTTGTGTATGTATATCATGTATATAGGTCCGAGCCTTACCCCTCGCGTCTCATACCCCCGGTAAAGTTTTCAGAACGGTCGGCCACGCCTTTCGCGTACTCGGCGTTGCATAGAACAAACAGACCGACAGACGATGACCAGTGCCAGAGTCTTAAGTTCCTTCGCTCAATACGAGGGAGGGTGACCAGCCGATACATTGCATCAGCGCGCACACGAGGAGTATCAGAGAGGGACAAAGCCCTAACTGATTACCAGAGGCTCAGGCGGGATGAGACGCCGGCGCCACCACATGCAGACATGCAGACATGCAGACTCCGGAGGGTTTCGGCAGTGCGGGGGTGCAACACAATCAGGCTGAGGCCAAGCCCCTTCCTCGTTTCTACTCTCGGGATTATTATAGCCAAGCTTACCTCTCGTTCAGCCATGAGAATGAAGAATATCATCGTCCCGTCAAGAAGTCACGCCGCCTGAAAGTCGATTAAGCGACCCTAAGTGGCAACTCGGGTTCACACAATGCATGTCCCTGGTGACGAACGCAGCCAGAGAGACCACAAAAACGCGTTCGCGAGCACATCTTCGCAGGATTACGGCTCATACCTTCGCCGTCGAGAATCATGGCTGAGCCAAGATGAAGATAGCGACATTTTCGAAGATGCGAGAGAAACTTGGGAGCAAGAATCTCCCCTTCTGATCGCACCGGCTTCCTCGGTGCCGATTCAATCCTGATCGTCTTCCGTAAGTACCTACGCTTGCACACCTCCTCTTAAAGGTCAAAGCGTGATAATGGAAGCATCCCATTTCTAATCTTTGGAAGCCTTGACAAGCAGCCCAACTTTCTGGAATTTCCGACTTGGCTCGGAGCTCAGGTTCAGAGTGATTAAGGTGTCTATATACCACGACTTTGACGGAGAGCCGTTTCCATCACAGCCTCAACCCGTCTAGGAGCCAGAAGGAGGGCGTGTGGCATCCAGATTGAGGCCTGTCAGAGCTGCCAACGCGACTTTGCCATTGCAACATAGCGTTCGGGACAATTGTGTTCTCGGGAGTGAGTCTGGCAGGCCTAGCACAAATAGAGGCCACGATCCAACAAAGCCTGTGCACACGACCGCTCCGCCAATACGGATCATCACATCCGATGGTCACGAATCGTCTGTCCTAGTGATTCCTAACATTGTCACCCATACTGTGAACGGAGACATTAGGATCAGATAAACAAAAGATGCGAGGACTGCAGCAGACAAGTTTAAGAGATATGGTACTGTAATGTCTGCAAGTTCTCTTTCTGTGATAGTTGCTGGAATCACCAGCTGGCTCACCGGCAGCCAGGAAGCAGCGGATACAGTCAAACGGTGCATGAAAAGACCGATCCCACAATTGCCGAAAAAGTCCAAAAGGTCATGCTTCCCCCTGTGGACGGATGGACCAGAGAGCAGTTGTACAAAGATGACGAGCTCACTTCATGGTTTGGTAAGAAAGCCCCAATCAATAAAGAAAGACACGGTTTGACACTTCTCGTTGCAGGTGTTGAGAGGCCTAGTGATCTTGGGCCACCAATTTTCCAGGACTACGGATACTTTGCGGATTTGATGGCCAGGACCACTGCACTCAGGAACAGTCAGGGAGACATCTTCGTGGACAATACCAAATCATTCGGCCGCGATAACAGAACTCCAAGCCTTGTGTCCTTTGTTCGTCAGACAGGTGCTGGGAAAAGCACTTTGGTAAAGCTCTTGATTGACCTTGGTCTGCAAGACGCTGAGAGCTATGGCAGCCCAGTAGTTGGCCCACCTGGTGCTCATGTGCCAACGTCCGAAGATGTACATCTCGACATGGATCCTCGGACAGCAAATTCGCAGGAACCTATTCTCTATGCGGACTGCGAGGGTATGGAAGGGGGTGAACGCGAGCCTCTTGGTGCCAAATTCAAGAAGAGGTATAGAAACGCCGACGCGAAAGAGAAGACGCTGAAAGCCGGCAAGATTATCTCTGAGCGCGAGCTCAAGTGGGAAAATGGCTCCCTGAGCGATTCAGAGAATTCGCCGTGACGAATTTCTATCCCAGGCTGCTCTACACCTTTTCGGATATCAGAGTCTTTGTGTTGCGTAATCCAAGGTAAGATGAGGTCCCTTGCAAGTCTAAACGCATAGTCATATATGTTAATCGATAATATTCTTTTTTTTTATTGAAAAAAGGGTTGTTGAACACGTCTTTGAAAGACTCATCACCTGGGCTGCTGCGGCGATTGAGACGTCTTCGAATCAACCCGTACGTCCTCATGCAATCATTGTCCTGAATGTTTCATAACATATCATAGACAAAAGCCTCTGGGATGTACCAGCGAACACCGAGAGTATTCTCGAAGATCTGGCCAGCACTGTCAAACGCAACGAGACTTTCAAGAAGCTGGCTCAGTTCTGGAGGGAGCGCAATAAACCTATCAATACCCTCACTGACCTAGTTCTCTGCTATTGTAGTTCGATACAGGTATGGAACCTCGGTGAATATTGGCCTATTGATGCGGTGTGGTGATATTGATTGGGTTATAGATTCTGCGGACACCCCAAGAAGGCCGGCTGAAACTCATGCAGGAGCAGATAGAGAAGCTCTACGATGGCACCTTGACTGCGTGCATTGCTTCCCGCAGTGCTAGGAATCGTCTTCGAATGCTTCTTGATGTTGAGGACTTACAAGAATACCTTCAGGAAGCCCTCAGCCACTATGCAAGCACGCTTGATTCGCCCTTCGACTCCGTACAGGCCTCGTTTCGAAACTCGCCAATCCCTCGGGATTTCGGGGGACACATCCTGAAGCTGGCGTTGAATGTTATGGACATCGTTCAGGCACAAGAGAATGTGTGGTTGGATGGTGCCTGGCGCATCTTCTCGGAGCTCGCCTCCATGGTGGCGTCCTGCATCATGCTCGACAATGCAAGACACAAGACTAAAGGTGTGTTGAAATACGTTTCTGACAAATGAATCTATTCCAGCTGAGACTGAATTTGCGTAGGCAACGCTTTGAAAGTTTTCACTAATCATGCGAATCACCTCGATGGCGCACTTGAGAACTTCTGCGACCATCATTGGCCTTGCGAGTTTGTCAACCTGGAGAAGCAGAGGTGCGTGAATGTGCGTGTCGGTCACCAGTCGAAGGGCCATCAATCCAGGAATGGTAAGGTATTGGCCGCGGGTGACTATGTCTCCAGCTTCTCCCTCCACAATCACTTCAAGAATTTTCGTGACTATGTATACTCCTACCTTTCGGCCTTGCTCAATGAGCTAGCTCGACGCGTCTCAGCAGGACATACAGAGGAATCCGCGGCTGCCTCGATCCACAAAGACATGGTCTTGGCGAAATTCTTCCTCCGTACTGCGACAGAACTGAGCCGTAAATCAGATTGTGGGGGCTTTCTGCACAGTCAAACGGCTTGTTTCTGTTGTCTCCTTGGCCAAGCAGAGGTGCCCCTGCCATGCGGCCACATGATCTGTGAACAGTGTTTGGTGTTATGGATGAAATTATTGATGCCTCTCTAGTACGGGTGGCCTGATAGTCATGGGGTCTCACAAGCATGAAATGGACAGTGGATGACTGCAACCGCGATAAGAATTTTTATGCCTGTTTCTATGACTAACCCACAGCCAGATCCCAGTTTTCATGAGCAAGATCATGAACCAAAAAAAATAATAAATAGAAAAGGGAGGGGTGCAGGAGATTAGGGTGTTGAGGAACCCAAAAGCGATGTGATGCCAAATTCCCAAGGCCCTTTCCCAGAATTTTGCCCAGCAAGCACCCCCTTGCATATCCCCAGAGCAAATCGTCATATGAAAAAGAAATGAGAAAAAAGGAAGAAAAGAATAAGCTGGGTAAAGACCCGAAGCTTGAGAGCGTTCCTTTACACAAAAGTGAAAAGGCAAGGCCGTGGCTCGCCTTGTAGCTCCTGCCAGACAGCATGGGAGATCCCAAGTACCTCATGGTCGGGCTTATCGCGGATGCACTTGTATTTGACGAAGCACGACTCCAGGCCGGTCTCATCCGGCCGAGAAGCCAGGGGATTTCTATTCGCCCAATGGTCAATTCGGCGGCGAGAAAGGTATCGGGCTAGCTTCATATTGTATGCATGTAATGAGAAACTGGCGGACTGAGCACGTGGAAGTGGCATAAAGAGTGTTGAGATTGAATCTATCTAAAACAAAAGGAAGATCTTCTAAGTGACCATACCACGCTCTCAGACGGTTTATAAATGAACCAAAAGAGAGGGTTGGGGTTAAATATCCCCCATTTTTCACAGCATGTTTTGAGGTCAGGTTGAATGCATCATGCAACATGATGACCTGGGCTCGGAACTCCGACTTGGGAATGCCAGCATGCCAGACAACTGTCTGGCGATTGGTTTCCATATCTCGAGCGCTGATGTGTTGGAAGCGCATATCTCTGTACCTGTAGCTGACAGCGTGTCCATTGATGCCACCATCCATGGTCAGGTAGACAGGATTCTGGGCCTGTCTGACCTCGTCATCTTGGCCAGGATCCTGGCCATCAGCAAACCGCTCTTGGTGCGGCTGTCCCTGAATGAACTGGGTGGTGGTGGTGTGTTATATTATTAATAGCTTTTTTCTTGCAAAAGGTTACTCAAAGTTTTTGTCATGAGAAAGTTTTTATCATAAGAAAGTTTTTATCGTAAGAAAGCTTTTGTTATAAGAAAGTTTTGTCATAAGAAAGTTTTTGTTATGAAAAAGTTTAGGGCTGCTAATAAATTGCTACTTGGACAATAACACTATCATTCTAATATTGCGCAGAAGCTTGTGCAGAAGCGATCGCTAGTATATAGCACTGGCTATCCTCATGATATATCTCGTGACACTCTGTCTTGGGCTGGTCCGACGACCGCTGCGAAAAGATCGATGGCTGCATTTTCTCACAAGGCAACTCCCAGACTGCTGCGAATTGCCATGCGAGTCCGTGAGGCCCTCCAAAAGCGAAGACTTCCCAGCTCCAGTCCGTCCGATGAGGAGAATCAGAGTTGCAAGCACCTTGGTCTGCCTACATAGAGCATTAGGAATCAGTTCGCCAGAAAGAGAAAGAAATAAAAAAGATCAAGACACTGACTTATATCGAGCTTCCAACTCGGCAAGGCATTGCTGTGTTCGTTTGGCTACAACGCTTTCAGAAGTAGAGCTGGATTGAACAGCCATTTTTTTGGGGGTCAATAATGCAATGTGGAGAATGTTGAACCTGTCAGTGTAATCGAAAGATTTGAGATGAATGTTTAGTGGACTCGAGTGAGGATTCGGAACAGGAAGGGTCAGAGGTTTTATACATGCTTAGCAAAATTGAAGTGAATACATTTCCATCCAACGTTGCAGACAAGTGCATACAACTGAAGAGTTTGGCTCGCAATTATTATCGAATAGCCTGTGTTCATGTTTTAGGTCTTGTCCTCTTCTGTTTGATAATTACAAGCCTAAGCACTTGAGCTTCACAGCAATGCATTCCTGGCAGGACTGATGTGGTAGTATCGGAGCAACTGGAAAAGAGAAGATGAAGAAAAGAGCACTCATGCGAGAGAGAAAGACGGAGAAAAGGGGGGGGGGGGGATACACTTTACAGCAGACTTCGCATCTAATAATATCATATACTCTTCTTCAACCTAGAACGCGAGTATGAGATAATATTAAACCCGAAAAACAGGCCTTTTCTGCTTAATCTCCCGTCAACTAGAAGAGAGACTTTACATTTGCATTGCCATTCTATAAAATCCAAAACTCCAGATGTAGCATATAATCAGAACGCCGACGCTATCTCTGTAAAGAATCTTTGCCATGATATACGCTCGAAGTATGCAAGGACCCCCCCCCCCGGCCCTCTCCCCATCCCATGTGTCACTTTTGTGCCCAACCCAACCATTTCAGTCGTCCCATATCATCTTGTCTCCCATCCCACAAACCTGCTCGAGAGAGAGAAAACAGAGTTCCCCTCTCCCGTCCGTCATCATACTATGAGAAGTCTTTTTTAATCAACTGTAGCTTCACTCTCCGCCATCGTCCTCCCCCTCTCACCGGCGACCACGGCCTCTCCTCCGTCTTCCACCTCTGTCATCTTAAGCGCATCCTGCACGTCATCCACAAAGTGGTCCTCCCCGCCGACCAGCTCCACAATGCCGCTGCGCACCATGAGAGCCCACACCTTGCTATCGCGCCCTGGGCACCGGCTGAAGAAGACGCGCACGCCGCGTTCCCGATACGTGCGCACGATCTCCTCGAGCACCATGGTGCCGGAGCCGTCGAGCGATGTGACACCGTGGATGTCGAAGATGACGTTCTTGTTGGAGTCCTCGTGCCGCAGCCGGGGCAGCGCAGGATGGGCATTGCCCGTCCCATACATTTCTAGCCGCCTGAGCCGTGTCTTCAGCTCGCCCGTGTTGGCAAAGGTCAGCGGCTCCGGGATCTTGACAATCAGGCAGCCCTCGATGAACTCGAGGCGCTCCGGGTTAGTCTCTGCATTCTCAAAACGCTGAGTGCCAGGGATGCGCCCCAAGATCTGGATGCGCGGCCGCGTGGCGTGACGGATCACCTGCAACAGAGAGAGGCCGATGCCCACGGCAATTCCCAGGTTGAGGGAGTAGAAGATTGTCGTCACCACGATTCCCAACATGAGCGTGAGCTCCGGCCACGCGCCGATGCGCAGGAAGAAGGCCACGTCGTGAGGTGCCTCCTCGACCAGGGACCAGGCGACAACTGTGATGAGGGAGGACAAGACCGGTTTCTGTATTCGTCAGCCGCCAGGTCCTTGACTGCTATCTTGTCAAGGGGAAAGAAGGGAAGAGAAGAAGAGAAAGAAAAAGGTAGGGAGAGGGTGGGGGAGGAGAGAAAAGAAGAACAAGAGAAAGAAAAGAGAAAAGAAAAGAAAGGAAGGGAAGGGGGAAAAGTATCTGTTGGGGAGGGGGGAAATCGTACCGGCAGGTAGTAAAAGTACGGCAGGATAAAGAAGATGGTGATGACGGTCACGCCGCTCAGGAATAGGGAGCTCAAGGGCGTCTTCCCGCCTGTCTGCTTATTGACCTTGCTCCTCCCATAGCCTCCAAAGGCGGGCATGCTCATAAAGCAGGAGCCGACGAGGTTTGCGGTGCCCAGGGCCACGAGCTCCCGGTTGGGGCTCAGCTGGATGCCGGGGAGATCTTTGCTGGGGCCCAGACTCTTGGCGGCGACGGACGACTCGAAAAAGCCAAGCAGGGCGATGAGGAAGGAGGTGCCCATAGCGTCTCGGATATGGGTCATTTGGGACAGCTGAAAGGGCCAGCGGAAGGTGAAGACGTGGCCAGAAGCCGCCTTGATATCACCCATGATGGCAACGCCGTGCTTATCCCATTCCAGGTAATAGCAGAGTACCGCGGACAGGACAACGACAACGAGCCGGTCGGGGACGTAGGCGACACCAGGATAGCGAGGCTGAAGTCGACGCTTCATCTCCCTGCACGTCATGACGATGACGAAACTGGCGGCAGCGACGGTGGCGGTCAGCACATGGACGTCGCCGAGGTGGCTGAAGATGAAGCCCAGCTTGTCGACGGAGCTGCCGTGGCCAACGTGGTCGGCAGCGAGGCTGGCGAGGCCCAGCTCGGGGAGGAGCTGCTCGACGAAGATGACGAAGCCGATGGCAGAGATGAAGCCGCGCAAAAAAGGTTTGGACAGGACGCTGTCGAGGAAGCCGAGGCGGAAGAGCCCCGACAGGAGGATGGTTGCGCCGGCGGTGCCGGCAATGACACCGCAGATCTTGGCGTGCATGATGGCATCGTCGTCTGCGCCGCGCCCCCTGTCCACGCTGCCCTTGACGACACTGCCGACGAGCAGCGAGCCCGGGGCCTCAGGGCCGAGGATCATCTGGGGGGCGCTGCCTAGGAGGGCATAGCAGAAGGGGTTGAAGACGAAGGCGTAGAGGCCATTGATGGCGGGCACGTGGGCAAGATTGTCGGCGAGGGAGAGGGCCATGGGCAGATACATGCCGGCGATGGTCAGGGCAGCGATGAAGTCGCCCTTGAGGAACGAGAACTTGTACTCGCGCATCCAGATCAGGCACGGCAGATAGTAGGAGAGGTACCTATAGTGGGACGGCCATAGGTCAGCCTTTCTTTGTCTCCTTCATGGCCAGGATGGGGACTTGAAAGAGGTAGAAAAGGGAAGAAAATCAAGGGGCAGGAACAGACATATACGGGCTGTCCTTGACACCATGCCTCTCGGCCAGCTCGCCAGACCGGCTCATGGTCTTGCTCTTCATCCTCCTCGCCCAACGGCTCCTCCAGTCCGATGCACCCTTTGCCGAGACATAAGCGACGACGCTGTCTATGATGGGGAGGGAGCTCTCGGAGGAGGCACCTGGGGAGGCGGCGCGAGAAACGTCCTGTGAGGCATTGTTGGAGCGGACGTTGCTGGTGGAGGGGCTGGCTGGCCGCGGGGAGAAGGTGCCGTGATCACAGGGTCCCTCGTGTGCGTGGTCGCGATAAAAGGTGTCACCAAGCAGGGTAGTGGTCTCTGAAGGGAGCCTATTGTGGTTCGAATTCGAAGAAGGGCCAGGCGTGGTATGGGCAGCGGCTCGCTGGGCGGAGGCGGGCGCTGGGACGGGGGAGGAGGAGGAAGAGGACGACGACGACGAGCCTGTGTAGGTCTGGCGTAGGCCACTCGGGGTCGAGGGAGCATGAGAGTTGGAGGAGGAGCCGTTGGGGGGAACGGAGGCCATGTTGGTGATGTCAGCCCGTGTCACGATCGAGATCGACCCATATCAGCATGCGAGGAGGGTCGCCAGAAGTTGATTGATGTGTGGAAGAAGGGAAGCAGCAGCATCCATGGAACATTTGTTTACCAGGGAAAGTCTGCTTGGAATCGTGGTTGCCGCGATTGGGCCGGTCGCCGGGCCGGGGGTACGCTTAAAATTTTAGTGGAGACTTGCCTGGATGTCACTACCAACCCCGCTCCCCACCTTACTATGGCACGCGTCTGTACTGTATGGTAGTGCTGAACTGTAGCGTGGTTGCATCAGGCCTGCTAGCCTCCAGGCACTTCAGGCCCAACACCCTTCTGTAACCCCTGCCAAGCGAACCGCCCTGGCAGTACATAGTATGGTGTGTGTTGCAGCCTGCAGTCGCCTTCAGCGGTCCTTCCCGTCTCTTCGCTTGAGGTAAACAGGAAGTGAATCCTCAAATGCTACGTCTCAGTACCTATTGATTATTCGAGGAGGTATTCTTTGAATCTGCATTATAGTACCTTCACTTTTCTTTTACATGGATTTTCATTTATATTCTGTCATCAAGAAGGCGTGTTCTAAGTCCGAGCACCTCCTCACACTTTCCTCACATCGTTTTAGAATGTGCCTGCCTTCCTTCGATTTTACTAAGTGAAACAACAGGGTGTTGATTCCATCGCCTCGCAAGCCCTAACCCCCCTTCCTCCACCACGCCAGCGCCCACAATCTCCTTGGCCATATCCTTTTGATCACAAACACACTTTATTGAATGGATTTCCACATGTCTCCATTGCCCGTGTCATTTCTCGACCTTTCTCAGCAGATTTTTCATCATCAGCAGTAATTCCTTCACAATCATTATTATTCAATGACCGGTGCGCAGGAAAAGGGCCCTGTCCTCGTGACTGGTGGTTCTGGCTTCGTCGCCTTCGAGCTTTTGTCACAGCTGCTCTCCAGGGGCTACACCGTCCACACGACCGTACGGAGCCTGCAGAACCATGCCAAGGTCCAGCCTCTTCGCGGCTTGCGGGACGCCCATGGCGAGGGAAAACTGCTGCTTTTCGAGGCCGACCTGCTCCAGCCGGACTCCTTTCGCCCCGCCATGCAGGGTTGCCACGTCGTCTACCACGTTGCCTCGCCCTTCAAGATGGCCGAGAAGATCAAGGACGGCCAGAAGGAGATGATCGATCCCGCCCTCCACGGCACCAGGAATGTCCTCAACACGGTGCAAGAGACGCCTACTGTCACCAGGGTCGTCCTCACCTCCTCCATCGGGGCTGTTGCGGGTGACTACCGAGATGTTCTCGACAGGATGGACAACCAGGTGCTTAGCGAGAGATACTTCAACGAGACCAGCTCCGCCACGCACAACCCCTACCACCACTCCAAGGTCCTGGCCGAGAGGGAGGCCTGGAGGCTATTCGAGGCCCAGGAACACCGACGTTGGGACCTCGTTACCCTCTGCGTCGGCCTGGTGCTTGGGCCCACCAAGACGTCCGCCTCCGAGTCCGGCAGCCTCTTCCTCATGGACGAGCTCCTGGCAGGCTGGATGTTCTACGGCGTGCCTGACCTGTGTTTCTTGCCCGTCGACATTCGCGATGTTGCCACCGCCCATATTAAGGCTGCCGAGGTGAATGGTGCTGCGGGTCGTTATCTTATCGGCCCGCCCCAGTCCACCTCCTTCTTGACCATCTCGAAGCATTTCAAGAGGCTCAGGAACGGCTCGATCTGGCTGCCCGCCCACCAGATCCCTTCGGTCGTGACCAGGATCGTCGGGCCGCTGTTCGGGCTCACCCAGCTGTGGATGTCTCGCAATCTCGGGATACATCTCAGGGCCGACAATAGTAGAAGCATCAGCGAGCTGGGCATGAATTATAGGTCACTCGAACAGACGCTCAACGACCACTACACATCGTGGGAGGCGAATAGGAAGCATGGCACCCCATAGGCTCTGGACGGACAGGGGTCCCTGGGGACGTCCCATGGCGTGCTCAGCTTGGCTAATAGTGCTTTGGACACTTGTAACATAATTATTTTCTGTGGTGGAATTAAATTAATGACCCAGCACAGGTATCTGTTTGGTGTAGACCCCGATATACGGTATCGTTGGACCTCACCCAAATATCCATTTATCACTTACAAGCAGCGTCATGTACTCATCTTCCACTCCAAGTAAAGCTTTTTTTACGCTCTTAGATAATGTGAACTTTTGTTTTCTTCAATTAATAGATGCCGCCGTGCCGAAGATCCGGAGTAGCGCTGATAGCGTTCCCTTCTTCTTTTTTTTTTTAAAAAAAAAATTCTTATGCTCCGCTTGTCGCAGGTCTAAGTCCAGCATTATAACTAGCCGCCTTGAAAGCAGCCTATTGAATGAGCACTCTAGTACTAGATGAGCTGTGAAGAAAACAAGAAAGAAGATTAAAATTAAAAAGAAACATGAAAAGGATAAGCAGAGACAGGAGAAAGAGGAGGCAGTTTCCTCGCCTATCCCCCTTGCCACAACTCGTTCTACTATTGCTCGTTACGCCGTCTCTGTCACGATGTTGCTTCTCGTGGAGAGCATTCAAGTAGTCATTGATATAATAGTATTTTGTCAAGTTGTTTTCCTCTGAAGGAATAAAAGCCATGCAAAGTCCAAAGTAACACAATATTAATGTGCCGAAAATTCAACCTCTTTCTTCAGTAAATATTCGTGAGTCAAGCAGACGACCTCCTGCTACATCGGGATTAGACAAACGGCAACAAACCACCCACTGCAGCAAGAGAGGGTCCTCTCTCAACGTTTTTTGTCCCGATACTTACTGTATTGACGGCTTGCGGTCAGCATCTGGAGGGTTCCACAGCGCGCTCGGATTTTATCTTGGTCCAGGGGGGGTTCCGCACAACGGCCTTAATCCTGTTCTTTTTTGCTTCTTCTTTCTTTTCCCTTCTCTCTTTTCTTGTCATCTTGGGTTTCCTCCTAACTTGTCTGGCAGCAGGCCAATCTTCTTCTTCTTCTTCTTCTTCTTTTGTTTGCTAATACCGAAAAGCAGCCGGCAGAGAATTTACATACCACGCACACGAACCGAATCGCCACGAATGAGTTGGTTTATTAATACTCTTCTTGACATCTCGCTCTGCACACTACGTCCGTGTCGTCCCTCGAGGGGACACCGCTGTCGTTCAACAATATGGCCAAACCCGAGCCGGTTTTGCACGACCAGACCAACATTCTCCCCACAGGTCGCCTCATTGTCGTCTTTTGCGCCTTGGCCTCGGCGCTCTTGATCACCTTCATCGACCAGCAATCGATCGGCGTTGTGCTGCCGACGATCGGCCTGGACCTGAATAGTTCATCCACCATCACTTGGGCCGGCACATCGTCCTTGATAGCCAACACCGCATTCCAAGTGTTATATGGCAGGCTCTCGGACATCTTTGGGCGCAAGGTCATGCTGATCTCCAGCCTCGGCCTGTTGGGACTCGGTGACCTGCTCTGTTCGTTCGCAAGGACGGGGCCTCAACTATTTGCCTTCAGGGCCATCAGTGGCGTTGCCTCGGGCGGCAACATGGCCCTGGCTATGATGGTCGTCTCAGACGTAACCACCCTCAAGCAGAGGGGGAAGTTCATGGGCATCCTCGGCGCATGCGTCGGGCTGGGCAACGCCGTCGGGCCCTTCATCTCTTCATCCTTTGCTGAACGAGTCACCTGGAGGGCTCTGTTCTGGCTCCTCTGTCCCTTGGCCGTCTGTTCAGGGCTGATTCTATATGTCCTGCTGCCGCCACAGACCATTCCACCTGAGCCGCTGAGGACGAAGCTGGCCAAAATTGACTACCTGGGCATCTTCTTCAGCTCCGTCGGCACCATCCTCCTCCTCATCCCTATCTCTGGTATAGGCACCCAGTTTGCGGCCAGCTCGCCAATGGTGATCGCCATGCTGACCATCGGCTCTTCGTTCCTCGTCCTGTTTGGGCTGAATGAATGGAAGTTGGCTAAACTCCCCATGTTCCCCCGTAAGTTAATTCCACTATCCCTGTAGAGGCCGTGCCTTTAAGAAGAAGCATCGTTTATGTAGCAGGGGGACTGAAATAAAATCGTTACTTTTTCTGTAGTCCGCCTATTCAAGAAGCCTGCACTGGCCGCCATGATGGTCCAGAACTTCCTGATGTGAGTTGAGACGCCCCTTTCATCATCTAATAGTGATATATATATATGTGTGTGTGTGTGTATATGCTGTTCTCTCGTCGAACCCACTGTTTCTCTTTCTTGTCAGGACTCTCTATGAACCTACTTAGGCTTGGCGACACCGCTCTCTCTCTGCCCAGACTTGTTGTCGTGCAAATAGGTAAGAGAGGCCCAAGAAAGAAAATGATGGCTAACGCGATAGGGCTTTGTCGTTTAGCGGATTGAGCTATTATAGCATTCTCTACTATCTCCCGCTGTTTTATCAGATCGTTCGGCAGATGACGGTGATACAATCTGCCCTGATGATCCTCCCTGTCGTGCTG
Organism: Cryphonectria carpinicola; assembly: GCA_014849955.1. NCBI lineage: Eukaryota > Fungi > Ascomycota > Sordariomycetes > Diaporthales > Cryphonectriaceae > Cryphonectria > Cryphonectria carpinicola. The sequence continues at coordinate 10,494 of JACWRQ010000226.1, read as the reverse complement.
CCGCAGTCGATGGCATCGATTGCTTCCGGCCAATACATGTCCCGGCTCAACAGATATGGCGAGGTGATCTGGGTGGGGTTCTCGCTCTGGGTGACCGCGACGGTTGTCGAGAGCAGGTTTTCCAGGACGTTCCCGCTGGCTGGCATGATCGTGACCTTGATTATCCAGGGGATGGGGGTTGGGTTTACTTTTCAACCTACACTCGTCGCCGCCCAGGCCCATTCTGCAAATGCCGACCGAGCTGTTGTCATCAGCTCCCGGAACTTCCTCCGGTCTCTGGGTGGTGCCTGCGGCCTGGCTGTTGCTTCAGCCCTGTACTCAAACACTGTAATCGACAAGCTGCCGTCTCCGCCGCTGATCCCTGAGGCGGTAGCCGACCAGATCAAGTCGTCCGTCTTCTCGGTACCCGACCTAACCGGTCTTTCTACCACGCAAAAGGACATGATTCTTGACACCTACACTCTGGCATCGAGATCAGTCTTCTACTTCTGGGTCGGCTGCATCAGCTGTTGCTGGTTGCTAATGTTCTTCATCAAGGACAAGGGACTGCAGAGGAAGGAGGAGAAACAGGGATTGGAGGGAGCGACTGGGGTCGGGGCGCGAGGACGTGATGAGGAAGGGGGATCAACGCCTGGATCTGGCGAGGAAGAGGACACAGCGAATGAGGGGGGCGAGATGACTCGTCGAGATGTTGAGAAGAATGATACCAATAAGTGAGGGAGGCCTAATTGCTCGAAAACCTCGGTGGTAGAGTGGAAGCATATAGGAAGTCGAATTTCAAGAGAACATCTGTTCATTGCCTCGTGCTTCCGGTTCAGAACATTGGATAGTTTTTAGATATGTGTCGTTAAGAGGGCATCTCATTTCAAGGTTCCAACAAGGGACAGATACGTATTTAATGCTTGTGACAGTCCAGCCATGATAACATAACGTGCAAATACAGGTCTCTCAAAACTTGTTTGCCGCCCGCTAATCCGACCAGAAGTACAATAAGCCCTGTTGAAACCCTTCTCATCTCCGCTTGCCACTGGGTACACCATCACCAGCATGGTAGGCCCTCCGCTGTCGATGCCCGGGGTTTCGTCTGATGTTCCAGTGCGGGTGCGGTCTTCAGCTTGTTAATGACTTCGACGTCGGGCAAGAGTTTGAACTCAGCTGTGGCGAGCTTCGACACAACTTTGGTCGCAATCAAGTTGATGGATGCATCATCAACTTCATGAAAAGTTCCCGTGAGGTCCGTGGTTTTGAGATTGATAACGACTCGTCGAACGGCAGCAAGATTGCGTAGAGGTGTTTCTCCGTTGAGTGCCTGCCCTTTGGGCAAAGGCCAGACTTTGCCCAATCCGACGTTGTATCTTTTGATGACTGTTCTTGAACCAGGTTGCGGACATCATCCCTCGTCATGGTGCCCCGAAGCTCGATCGCTTCAAGTCTGAACCAGTCCAAGCCTTCTAGAGTAGTTTTGGGGAATTCGAGCCGAGACCATTGTTGTAGGTGGGGAATTCCTGCAAGACGACGGACACCATGCCAACATATGCCACAGACAAGATGCCCGAAACAGCTCTGGTGGATGAATTCAAACCACTGCGTGCATCGATGGGGTAGATTGGGGGCTTTCATAGCCGACCTCGGGATGATCGCGCCCAAACACGCGCCAACGAGATTCCAAGAGAACAGCAATGGCGTTGCCAACCTCCCAACACCACCATGGGCGTTCTTGGCCGTGAGAGCCATGGGATTTCTGATAGGTGTCGCACCCTTGACACCTGACCTTGAAAAGGTTCGCCCTTCCGTACATGCTAGCCAAAAGGAAGACTATCACCCGTAACGAAGGGCAGTGATGGATGCACTCAAGCAGAGCGCGCTTGTGATGAGGGCCAGTGGAGGGAGCGCCGAAATTGAGTGCACTCGTGACTTAGCTGAGCGACGAGTCCATTGAAACATATTTTGAAAAGATGTCGATGGCGACGATGGATTGAGGGTTCTGCTGAATGATTTGTAGGTTTGTTTGTTTCGTAACGGATGTTCTGTTAGGTGGAAAGAAAGCTAAGTATTTGAGTAGATATACGGATGGCAGGCACGTGGCTGGCACTTACTATAGCAAGCTGTTCAGCAGTATTAATAAGATTGATAAGAACAACCACCAATAGAAATATTTGAATAGCTTCAACTTATTTACACTCAAAAACTTTATTTAGATCTTCATATTCAAAGGCTTTATTCTGATCTTCAAAAGCTTCAGTTAATTACCAGGGAAAGACCCCCCAAAGCCCTCTTGCCTGCAGCGCTCTTGCCCGAACTGCCTCTTCTACGATTTCCTTCCAGATTAGGAAGGCACGATGCCATACTTTCCTCCTTCTCCTCATCAAGCGCTATGGGACAGGGGAAGATCCCTGGAGGTACCTCCTCACGTGACCTTCGACCAATCCCCGTACAGGAATCATTGCAGTGGAACCCAGTTTAGAACTCTCCGTTCCTGCCGTGGCGGAAGTGGCTTGCCGCTGGAGGCACGGCATCCACTCCGTTGAATCAGACCCGGTTTCTTTGAGGAACTTGGCGTAGACCATGCATCGCCATGTCGAATCCCTGCCTTTGAACCTGGAAATTCTTGACCAGCGCTGGGTCATGCAGACTACTGCTCCGGCTTCAGGCAAGAGGGGGTTGAGCCAGAACCGCCGGAGGTCGTTGGGGCTGCATGATGGATCTGCTCGATCACTCATTGCGCACCTCAACTTGCCAGAGAAGAGAGAGAAGGGGTCCGGGATTACAGGAGAGATGGCATTTCTTATTCAGAGGGAATGACCGGTAGAGCCCGTGATTGCTGAAGTCTGGTATCCGTCCCGGCACTCTGAGATCAAGGTCCGCAACTCCTTGCTGGGCATTTGGGCACCTGGGCGGGCGGTCCATCACTCGTGAGTTCAGAATGGTGCAGTTTCACACCCTCCATATCTAGTTCAGCGGGCCAAGTTCGTAGTCCTAATCGGTGCAACATGCGAGCCGAAAATCCAGCTGTGTACCAGATTGCGTAGTGGACTCATAGTGCAGAGAATGCGAACAACTTGCGAGGTCGTCGAAAATCATATTGCTGAGTCTCGCGTGCTCACTGAACCTCGCTTGGCATCCGCCCGTGGCGGTTGAGGATCCACTAATTATAGACCTTCCTGGTGCCGTCTTCACTGCCGGGGATGTCAAGGTAACTGGCCCAAAGAGAGTGTGCTGAGGAACAAAGTTGGGAACCTCGTGAGATGCTCGAGATCCAGTTGAGATCTGCCCAGGATTGCGGAGGTTTGTGCTAGAACACCTCGGCGAATATCCTCCAACTCTTTCTCTGTGTCGATGCGCCGCAACCGATAGACCCAGTATGGCTTGACACAATCACTTGACCGTCGTCAATCCTGAATGAATATACTTGGATGAATTTGAGTGTAGACTTGAGCATAGCGAAGTAACAGATCCTGATGCATTCCAGAATGCTCAAGGTTAAATCCCACAGCCGTGACCATAGCATGACAAGTATTGCCGTAATTATTCAAATAAGCGCCCCCTTGTCTGTATCTAATACTACGTAGTATGATGCTGCGCCAGATCAATGTGTGCGTCTATGGGCGTCTACATACTACCTTCGACTTCTTGACTATCTCGAAACGGTCTCCATAAAGGTACATTCTAGGCCCAGTTTCTGCTATGTATTCAAAATTGAGACATGTCGGTTATCTGACAAAATGCACACGCCGTGTGCAGTTAGGCGGGCACATCTGCAACCCGGGCGTATCGAGGCTTGATAAAGCAAGGCGCGGTCATTGGCTCAAACCGAGGGGGGCAAGGGGACCGGCAATTTTTCCGCCACGCCCACCCCCCCTCGAATCTTTTATGGCAATAACGATAAAGTGTTATATTATACCGTAGTACGTACAGGCGAAGACCTTTTAACGATCGAGTGGGGTTCTGGTTGAAACTATCAGACGAGGTACCGACCTTGTGCCTGCATTTGTAGTGCGTATCGGTTGTCCTGGCGCCGGACAAAGCCGAGGAGGGAGGGGAGGGCTGGACATAATTCTGCAATGTCACTCCACTGATCATGATAAGGAAGATGTGGTGGGCCAGCCCGTACGTAGGCTACCACCCTACATCTCATAATGGTATATGATGAGGAGTCGCGAGACAATCTCGGCCGGGCGAGCAGCCCTCCTCGTTCAGTCTTATCCGTGATCGCACGAGTCTCTCCAAGCAACGCCGCCTTGACATACACAGCAGCGCCTACGCGACGGCTCAGGAGCCCGGGTTCATCATCATCATGGACACAAAGGGCCTCGATATGGCCAGCAAGGGCGATGAGACCCTCACTGAGACCAACCCAATTCGATCTGAGAAGGGGATCCACGACTCTCACGATGGTACCGCGACTGAGACCCTCAATGGGCATCTGGTCGAGCTTGAGGTCGACCTGGCCCGCGTGATCGGCGAAGACGATGTAGAGGGCGACTGGGATGCCGACACGAGTCCTTTCCCAGCCGTCAGAGCGGTGGTTCCTGAATATGACGATCCAGAGATGCCTGTCAACACCTTCCGGGCCTGGTTCCTAGGCATTGTAAGTCCATACAGATTTGGTGATTTGGAGGGGAGAAGAAAGAAAGAAGCAAGGATTTAAAATACTTGGCCGGACTAACAAAACGGATGAACCGCCAAAAAAAAAAAAAAAAAAAAGGTGTTCGTATTCCTGGGTGCCGGTGTCAACCAGTTCTTCGGCCTGCGCTACCCTGGAGTCCATATCGTTTCCCTGGTGGCCGAGTTACTGGCCTTCCCCCTCGGCGTGGGTATCGCCAACCTGCTTCCCATCAGCCGTTTCAACCCGGACCGGCACTTCAACATCAAGGAACATGCTCTCGTGACCATCATGAGCAACGTCTCGTTCGGGTTTGGTTCTGCCGATTCGACCAATATCATCCAGGCGGCAAAACTCTACGGCTTCACCCTGCGGACTGGCTTCAGCATCATGGTCGTCCTGTGCTGCCAGCTGCTGGGCTACGGCGTGGCCGGGCTGAGCGCGCGATGGCTGGTCGAGCCGGCGAGCATGATCTGGCCCGGTGTGCTGAGCAACGTGGCCCTGCTCAGCTCTCTGCACTCCAGGGCCAATGCGGTGGCGGACGGCTGGAGGATCACCCGCATCAAGTTCTTCATGGTCGTCGGGGGTGCCGCCTTTGTGTGGTACTGGTTCCCCGGCCTGATCTTCACGGGTCTTTCGTATTTCACCTGGATCTGCTGGATCGCACCCGACAATATCGCCGTCAACAACGTGTTCGGCATGGTCACGGGCATGGGGCTCTTCCCGCTGACCTTCGACTGGTCCATGGTCGCCTACAACACGAACCCTCTGCTCAGCCCGCACTGGGCCGCCGTTAACGTCTTCTTCGGCTTTGCCCTCTTCTTCTGGGTCGTCACGCCCGCCATATACTACACTAACACGTGGTTCACGGCTTACATGCCGTACTGCACCGCCGATGTGTACGACCGCTTCGGGCAGGAGTACAACACGTCCCAGGTCATGACGGGCTCGGTCTTCGACGAGACCAAGTACCAGGCCTATAGCCCTCCCTATCTCCCCGCGACCTTTGCCTTTGTCTACGGCTTGTCCTTTGCCTCCATCACCAGCGTCCTCTCCCACGTCTACTTCTTCCACTGGGACGAACTGGTCCACGCCTTCAGGGGCACCACGAAGCTCGACATCCACGCCCGGCTGATGAGGGCCTACAAGAAGGTCCCCGTCTGGTGGTGGCTCGCCCTCATCCTGGTCGTCTTTGGCATGTGTGTCGCCATGACAGAGGTCTTCCACACTGGCCTTCCCGTCTACGGCATCGTCCTGGCCCTCATCATTCCAGCCGTCTATATGGTACCCTGTGGCATGATTCAGGGTGTATCTAACGTAGACGCAAACCAGATTAATGTGCTGTCTGAATTCATCGGCGGGTACATGTTCCAGGGCAAGCCTATCGCCACTATGCTGTTCAAGATCCTGTCCACCGACGTGGTCGGCCAGGGTCTTTATTTTGCTCAAGATAGTAAGCTTACCCTGCCTCGTTCTTTCCTCTTCCTTTTTCCACATGTTCTCTCTCTCCCTCTCTCTCTCTCTCGTCGCTTGACCGGCACGTCAAGGGACTGCTTAGAACACAATAACTAACCAAGTAAACCCTCCCAAAAACAGTGAAGCTGGCACACTACCTTAAAATCCCATCCAGGACTCTTTTCTTTGCCCAAGGACTCGCTACCATCCTCGGTGCTCTGACACAGGTTGGCGTCACACTCTGGATGCTGGGCAACGTGGAGGGGATCTGCGAGGATGACCAGCCAAATGGTTTCACGTGTCCGAACGGTTTGACAGTGTACAGCTCCTCAATTATCTGGGGATTGATTGGGCCCGCCCGGCTGTACAGTGTTGGAAAGATCTACTCCGGTCTGGTACGTGCTACTTACCCACCTCTCCTGTCTTTCACCAAAACAGTTCACGACAGTCTCCTTTCTCTTTCACGCCACGCCTTGTTTTGCTTTTTTTTCTTTCTTGCTGTTCCCACCGCTAACGCCGCTCGCACAGCTACATTTCTTCTGGATCGGGCTGATCCTGCCGCCCATCACTTATTTTCTCTGGAAGAAAACAAACTCGGAGTTCTTCCGCAAGACAAACTGGCCGCTCATCTTTGTAGGCACGTACAACGTTCCGCCTGCTACTGGTATCAACTATTCCAGCTGGTACATTGTCAATCTGATTTTCAACAAAATCATTTTCAACCGCTTCCGCGCCTGGTGGTAAGTGAACTACTCATCCTCCTTCAAATACAGAGAGGACTACTAGTCTATATTCATTGGACTATTCCTATCTCTTGTCGAAAAATATTTAGCTGTGTGTTTCCTGAACCTGACGTGATTCTGATTAGGACCAAATATAATTACGTCCTCGCTGCTGCTCTGGACTCGGTGAGTCTTGATGTAATCCTAGCCACTTGCCCTGCTGTGCCACTTTCTAACGTTTATTTTCTCTTCTTCTTCTAGGGCCTTGCGGTCTCCGGCATCGTCATCTTCTTTGCAATCACATACGGGCCTGGAATCGAGTTCCCCTCATGGTGGGGCAACGAGGTCTGGCAGAACACCGCGGACAACAACGGGACCCCGTGGTTGCAGATGCCGTCGACCGGCTACTTTGGTCCTGCAAATGGAACATGGTCATAATTAGATCAAGAAATAGAGACTAAACAGGGCTCTTTTGGAGGAGTCCACAGCCAGCAATAGGATCTTAGACTAGAACGAGTGCTGCAATATTTGACACCCATGATTGATAATACGTTTGTCTAGCTAATAGCAAATGGTATTCATTGGACATATGTACAGGTATTTTAATGTCTAAATACCCTACCACAAGGGTTCCTACTTCCAAACCCTCAGACCCGGCGTCACCTTGCACCAACAATTTCGCCCACTGCCGGATTTACATGACCGACAACACATTGTACCCCTGTCTCCGCTGATCCTCTTCTCGACGCATTCCTGGCCAGTGGCGGCGTATTGGATGCAAGGCACGGAGCCGGCACCGGAGGATTTGTTTTGACAATGTTTGCATCGTACTTGATACCAGATCGTGTAACACATGATTGATGATTTCCAAACTCCCACCAGGTGTCTAGCGAGGAGTTGTGCTGTTGCAAATCTGATGAGTCCCGAGAATGCTGATCGAATGGGAGTGATATTTCCGTCAAGAGGCTGGAAGGTTTGCTGGAAGGCTGAACGTGGAGTTTATGTCAAGGTTGAGAAACTTGAATTCAATTTAAGGCTTGGGGGGCGGTATATAAGGAACAAGCTTTGTTCTTAGTTGGGGCTTAACAAAGACTCGAGAGACAATGATGAGGGTGGACTATAGCATAAACAAAGGTCTCTTGCATGTTTTTTCAGGGCTGACTGAAATCGATTAGCTTTCTATGAATGGACTTGATTACTTTTTCTGAACCTGCCCTCTCTTTTCAAATCTTGGGATCCAAGTCTCAAAAAAGACCGAGACATCAACCAAGTCCCATTCGAGGGAGGGTCTCAGATACACATGAGAAAAGTGGGAGTTAAATACTACAATTAAATTAGTCAGAATTATTACTGAGCAAGCATCAAATGCTACTATTCAGATAATCGAGATCAGCGAACAGTTGATCCCACCCATTGTCGGTGGGATTTGTGCCAAGAAAATCATTCCAGATTCCCGTCATGCTGTTTGGGTCCATGGTGTCGTAGGCCCAGGTTTGCGCAACTGCGTGCGGTTGACTCACGACACTAAAACCCGAGGGGTTCGTCGCTACCTGCTGTTGCTGCTGTTGCTGCTGCTGCTGTTGCTGCTGCTGCTGCTGCTGCTGCTGCTGCTGCTGCTGCTGCTGTTGCTGTTGCTGCTCGCCCGCAGGCGACTGCCCTTGGTGGTCAGTGGACACGTCTCTCGAGGCCACACACGTGACTGCTGGCCCGAACGAGGCATCCAGGCTCTGCTTCTCGGGTGGAGCGTTCCTCTCCTCCTTCTCCTCCCCCCCCTCCTCTCCTTCTTCCTCCTGTACGCCGTGTACGCGGTGTTTCCTCAACACCCCCACCAGGCGCTGCATCATGCCCAATGCCATGGGGCTCTTCTCGCCTGCCTTCTCGAGAAGGCGACAGGCATTCGCCAGCTGCGACCGCCTCCGCTCCGTCTCGACATCCAGGCTAGACGCCGCGGCGCCACCCTCTGGCCCGCCCCTGAGCGAAGGGTCTGTAGCCAGGACAGCACATGCCATGAAGAGCTATAGTAATATCGATTCTTTTCGTCAGTGAGGCCGTTTTCTGTGCTTTTCCTCAGAGAAAGAGGAGGAGTGAACACGTGCTAGGAGGGACGAATGGGTGAGACATACATGACTGATGACCAATCCACTACGGTGGGGACTGCGCCGTGAAGTGATGCTCTTGTGCAACTGCGTGGTGGTGGAAGAGTGGCTGGACATAGGGGTATCAACAGCCTCGCTCAGCACGGTGGTGGCGATGTCGATGACGGCCTCAGCCGAGTCCAGACAGGTCTTGCGGAAGACCTTGAACTTCTCTGGCACGCTCTTGATCTGCAGGAATGGCCTCAGCAGCCTGGCCCGGCGGGCGTGGACGGACAAGATGCCGGTAGACCGCTGCGAGGCGATCCTCCTCTTCAGAGGGTCGGGCGACGAGAGGTCGCCGTCGAGGAGGGGCCAGGCAATCAGAATCTGCTCATAGTTCCTGTCGAGCGCTGCAATCTTGGCGTACGGCAGGGTGTCTATGTCGTCCGAGCCTAGTGGTAGGACATCGACTGTCTCACGACAGATCTCGGCTAGGCGGATGCGAACCGTCATATGCACGACAGAGGCCTCGGACCAGGGGCCGTAGGGGGGATTGAACTGGTCTACGCCGAGATGACTGGGATAATTTACTCTCATGTGCCTGGGATGAACCGTATAGGCTCGGTCTATGTTGCTACTCATAGAGCACAAAAGCCTGTAGGATGTATAAATGAAGGATATTAATAATGATAGTATGGTGAGTGAAACTCCCCGTGCGAGAACCAAAATTGAGAATGAGAGAAAGGAAAGAAGAAGAAAAGGGGGCGGAAAACGTACCAGTCGGTGGCGGCGAGATACCACCAGACCCTCCTCTTCATCTCGCGCAGCAGTGGGCTATCTCCTGCTCCGCTGCCAGGGAAATCAACCAGATGCAGCCTCATCTCGTTTGCAGCGGCGCGCGCACAGCTGTGGAGGTAGCGGAAGCGGGAGGTGACACCTTCTATGTTGTGAAGGAGATCGCCCAGAATGAGCCTGGCCTGGATAATGTGGAGCGTGTTGGAGGCAGAGCGCTGGGCCTGGTCGAGGAGGTCCCAGGCGGCTGACCTCCATGCGTGGGACTGGGCGGCAGCATTGTCCTCGGAGGAGAAGTTAAACTGGGCCGGGAAGTCGATATCCCAGAAGTAGGCGCTGGCGGCGCAGAAGCTGAGCACGAAGGCGGCGGCGCCCATGTCGACCTTCTGGCCCCGTCGCAGCTGTGTGTAGACATCACCTACCATAGCCTGGACGGTAGGGGGGTGCAGGATGTTGGCGACGTGGAAGTCCGAGTTCTCAAGATAGTCCCTGAACAGGGCCAGGGCGTCCTCCTTGCTGGGAAGATCGATACACCGGACAGAGGTGTGCCTCATGCTGGTATTCTCCCCGATGTTGGTGATGCGGAATGTGAACGTGTCACAATCATCCAAGGCCTGGTAATTTAGCGACAAGAGTCATTTATGATTTATACGGTCAGCGCCCGCGGTTCCCAGTTTTGTGTAAGTAAATGGTGAAAAAGGCATAGTCGTTGGGATCAAAGAGCCTCCAAAAAAAAAAAGGGGGGGGGGGACGGCACCCGACGGGGGTGGGTTCCCGGACCAACGACTAGCGGAGAGGGGGGGGGGCATGGCCGGGCGGGGGGGGGCCCAGGCTGAGGCGAGCGGAG